>KV010692.1:112490-127747 GCA_001598015.1 Dorcoceras hygrometricum | reverse complement strand
CCTGCTGGTTCTTTGTAAGTCCAAGACGCCGTCGTTTCTCTTAAATCAAGCGCTGTCGTTTTGCAATCCTAACTTAGCAAAACACGCTATCCACCAAGTGCTTGCGCCTGCTGGTTATTGCCATCGCAAAATCCTCCTGCTGATTCTTATCGCGAATGCAAAACGCTGTCGTTCCAACTTATTCAAGCGACATCGTTTTGCAATCGCCAACTTCACATATCATCTGCTGAATCTTTGTCTTTGCGCTTCTGCTGAATCCACTCCATTGTATCCATCTGCTGAACTCTAACCATATGCTGATTCTTTAGCACGACGTCGCTTTCTTCACTGTTACGTTTGCTGTTGTCAGCTTCTTGTTCAACATTGCTCATCAGCTGTCAACAGCTTCTTGAATAGCGACTGTCAACAGATTCGTCAATAGTAATCAGAATCGCGACTGCTAAAAGATTCGTCAACAGTAATATGAAGCGCGACTGCTAACAGATTCGTCAACAGTAATATGAATCGCGACTGCTAACAGATTCGTCAACAGTAATATGAATCGCGACTGCTAACAGATTCGTTAACAGTAATATGAATGGCAACTGCCGACAGCTTTGTGAATAGTAACTGACAATAGCTTCTTCAACAGTAACTTGAGACTGGAATCTTCTTCTACGATGTCGCTTTATCTCTTGCGCTTGCAGCTGGTCATCTCATCGTTCCAGCTGATTCACTTCGCTCCAGCTGGTTCAACTTGGCCTCCGCCTGATTACGAACAACTGATTCAACTTTGGACGTCTCCATTGCTAATACAGCTGCCGTCTAAATGTATGCACCAAACCTACTGCTGAACTTTAACTTGAACCATCAACTGGACAGATTCTACTACTACTGATCTTCTTCTTCGATCCTGGAATCTGTACACTCAAGTGGAATTGTTAGAAACACAATAACAGGTTTTTTGTAATTCAAAACTTAATCAGGATCTGTCAAAACTGATCCATCACAATGATAATGGTGAAGGATTGTTTCTTCAATCCAGCTTCAGGTATTTATAGGCTTCGTCCAACGGTCATAAATGCTTCAAAGGAAAATAAATCCAGTTTGAATTTCTGTGAAAATTGTACGCCGTAAAACCTGCTCCACTAAAAGGTAAATTGCTCATTGACAGAGCCAATTTGTCGTATACCATTTTTGTGAAAACATTGAAAAACAGCCTCTGTACATCGTACTATTTACCCAAAATAGTACCTACGCTGTCTCCTCAATTCTAGGCAATTGTACGATTCTTCATATCTTTTCCATTTTGAGTTAACTTGCGCCTGGAATTCTTTATCTTAACTAGATCCAACTTCCTTCGTCGTTTGCAATGTTGCGACTGGAAAATGTTTAAATGTATGCACCGACTGGTTTCCTTTATACCACGTGCGTTTTTCCAGCGACTGGTTCTTTATTAAATCCAACGACTGGTTAGTTAAAACGCTGACGTTTTAACTTATCCATACGACATCGTTTTGCTAAAAACCCTCGACTGGTTAAATATAACACTGTAGCTTTCGTCTGGTTCTACAAACCATCAACTGATAAAGCCACGTAAGTGCGTCTGGATTTCCCAATGACTAGTCAAACTCTTTACTGTAGCTTGCGTCTGGATTATTATATCTTGCGTCTGGTTCCAAAGCCCTGTCCTGCGACTGGTTCAACAAATTATTGTAGCTCTCGTCTGGTTGACTGATTCCAATACGCTGTCGTTTTGAATTATTCAAACGCTGTCGTTTTGCTGTCTTTACACTAACACTCAAATACTTGCGTCTGATGCACTGTTCCCTGCATCTGAATATCACCAACAACCCTGTCATCTGGATCCTTTCTTACTGTTGTCATCGTCTGATTATCCAAGAATAACTTGTCCTATTTTGTTATCACCAAAACTATAAATTTTATCCTAAAAGTTCATGAGGATTTGGGGACTTATGGGTGGCATTTACAGCCGAGTGATCACTATTTTGTGGTTTCTTCTCTTTAGGTCGAGCCACAGATTGTAGCAGACATTAGAGCAGCGCAGAGGACTAATCCATATATTCATGAGTTGAAGATTAAGGCTCAGAATGGTCAATCTAAGGATTTTTCTGTTGCATCTGATGGATGTTTGAGATTTTGAGGTAGGTTGGTGGTTCCGAATTTGATTGATTTGAAGGAAGCCATCTTGAATGAAGCTCATTGTAGTCGATACAGTGTGCATCCGGGCAAGAGAAAGTTGTATCATGCTTTGAAGTCTCACTATTGGTGGGAAGACATGAGGAATGACATCTCTGGATTTGTAGCTCGTTGTTTGAATTGTCAACAGGTCAAGGCTGAGAGGATGAGACATGGTGGATTGCTACAGAGTTTAGAAGTGACTCAGTGGAACTGGGAGCACATCGCCATGAATTTTGTGACTCAATTGCCTGTGATTGATAGACTTTCAAAGTCAGCCCATTTCATTCCCTATGATGTGAGGTGCTCGATGAAGAAAATGGCGCGACTGTACATTGACCATGTGGTGAGATTGCATGGAGTGTCGGTTTCAATAGTATCTGATAGAGATCCAAGGTTTACTTCCCGATTCTGGAAGAGCTTGCAGGCAGCGATGGGTTCGAGATTGGCTATGAGTACAGCCTATCACCCACAGACAGATGGTCAATCTGAGAGAACCATTCAGATTTTAGAAGATATGCTACGAGCAGTTGTTTTGGATTTCAGTGGTGGCTGGCAAGATTCATTGTCCTTAGTTTAGTTTTCTTATAACAACAGCTACCAAGTGACTATTGGGATGGCCCCTTTTGAAGCGTTGTATGGTCGTAAGTGTAGATCACCTATCTGTTGGGAAGAGATTGGTGAGAAGCAGTTGTCTACTCCTGAGTTTGTGCAGCACATGAAGGATCAGATTGAGTTGATTCAGAGTAGGATGAAATCTGCTCAAGATTGACATGCTAGCTATGCTAATAAGAGACGTCGACCTCTGAAATTTGAAGTTGTTGATCGAGTGTTTCTCAAAGTTTATCCTTTCAAGAGTGTGATGAGGTTCAGATTGAAGGGTAATTGGCTCCTAGATTAGTTGGTCCCTTTGAGATTGTTGAGAGGATTGGACAGTTAGCCTATAGATTGAGGCTGCCTGATGAGTTAGCAGCGATGCGTGATGTGTTTCATGTGTCAATTTTGAGAAAATATGAGCCAGATCCATCCCATGTGTTGAGGACAGATGAAGTAGAGCTAGATTCTACCTTGAGTTACATTGAATATCCAGTGCAGATTCTGGATAGGAAGGAGAAGCAGTTGAGGATAAGGTTATTCCGTTGGTATGGTCCAATGGAGCAAGCATGATCGTGAGGAAGCTACTTGGAAATTAGAAGAGAAGATGAGACAAGAGTTGCCTCATCTGTTTGGGCTTTGACAGTGGAGTTGTGCTGGTAAGTTCTAGTGCTTTGTTGGTTTTCTGCCATGTGTTTACCTTTGATTTCGAGGACGAAATCTCTTAAGATGGGGAGAATGTGAGGACTAGAATTTGCTAAGTATGATTTATAGCTAATCAGATTTGGTTTAGAATTAGCTAAATGAGTTTCTGAGTAACGGGTTTTCAGATTTGAGGATTTAGTGATTTTTAGAATTTCATATTTTGAGTGAAATCTGGATGCTCAGATGTGCCCTGGTGTGTTTGTGTGAGTTGTTGCAGTAGGGAGAAAAACGATGCGTTTTGAGCGCTGATCAGATATGGCATTGCGAGAGAATGCGACGTCGTATTGTGTATTCAGACTTGGAATTTGAAAGAGGTATCTGCTTAGCCGGCGTGAGCAGATGTGAGCTTCTACTCGAGAAAGTCAGTGATGGTTAGTTGTCCTGAGTTGTTCAGATGTAAACGTTGGTCAACGGTGCTGTTTGGTGAATTCATATGTGACCAAGATCTGAGGAGCGTTAGCGGGATCAGTTGAGAGAGCAGACTCCGATGCTACGTCGTTTTGATTAGTTAGCGCGACGTTGTTTGCTGTTGTGCTTTAGTAGAGCTTAGCAAAGTTTGATTCGTGGCAGCTGAGCCAGATGTGAGTGATCGCGGGAATCAGATGCGAGTATCGGCTGAGGCCAGTGTTGTGAGGCTTTTGCTTTAGCGATGAAAGCTGAGTTGCCGAAGAAATCCGTTTTTGTCGGTGACTAACTATCATGATAATTGACTTTGGCATTTTAAATGTAAGTGCTGGTCGACACTTAGAGTATTTTTTTGAACCAGATATTTCCTATCTTCTTCCCCGATAACCATGGATTCTACTGTTCACCCGAACCCTATTTACGTCGATTGCCATCGTTTTTCTCCGTCGTTTGGAGCAAGATTGGTAGCGCTGAGCTCGTCTTATTTAGGGCTTTCGATTGGTACCAGTTTGGAGACTGGAGTCGCCGGATTTGAGGAGCGCGAAGTAGTTGTAGAGTTCGTTTGTCTTCACGATTGTGGACTTGTAGCTTGTCTGTTCTTTGACAGCTTTGGGTAAGTTATTCTTTACCGATTTAAGCTTCTTTCGAGAGCTGAGTAGTGCTCTGTAGAGTTGAGATAGCTGAGTAAGCTACGAGGCTTTAGAAATTAAGATGTTTGAGTTCAGATTTGAGTTGATATTGAGATATCTTAACAGATTCGAGCTTGTAGTAGCTTCTGCTGAGTTGTCGTGGAGCTGCTTGGGCAGTAGACTTGAGTTGGTTTTTGCGCCCTTCTTGTTGTAAGATCTGTTGAGGTTTGAGGTACGAATTGAGCTAGATTAAGCAGCTTTGTTATCAGCTTTGGGATATTTCCTTCGTGTATTAGCTGCTGTGTTTGTATTGACTGCTGAATTATATTGTGCTCATATCTGTGTTATATGCGTGTGATGTGATGCATTGATTAAGCATGATTCTGTTGTTCATTCATTCATGCATATTGAGCCTGATTCCTTTGAAAGCTGAATCCCCTTTACACGTTGTGATCGGCCGGCTGAGTCGTCGTGCCTAAAGGTCCAACGCTTCTTTGATGTGGTGGCCAGCTGAGTCGTTGTGCTTTAATACCATTATACCTTGTGATGGTCGGCTGAGTCGTCGTACCTGAAGATCACAAGATGATGTTGATTGATGAGATTTGCACAGCTGAGTCGTTGTGGTATTCTGTTTGCCGACCGATGATTCTTGGTAGCCCTATTCATGCATTTCACGATTGAGATATTGCATTGTCTGATAGGATAGATGCTTTTATTGTGCTCTTCGTACTGAGGTTTGACATCGTTTGTTTTTCTTGTTTTGGGCTGCCTTGGTCTGTATGGGCTTTGGAAGGTTCTTCAGGTAACCAGGCTGGACAGAGTGGAGCTTCAGCTGGTCGATTCCCTTTTTGATTTGAATCCCAGTGTATCGATACTTATATTGAGCCAGCGGATGTCCTGTGACTTTATTTATATTGGGGATGGTGTGTTGTGTTGTTGTGGAGTTTGAGTTAAACTCTTATTTTAAGTATGATGTATTTTGAATGATATTGGTTCAGGCCCAATACATTATCGAAAAATTTTTAGCCCATATTTTATGATGCTTTCGCATTTATTTGTGACTAATTGTTCTATTAGCGCACGTGGCCTGACATAATCACTGTTTTCTACAGTCAAGACCTGTTTCTCCGCTGGCGATATCATTCCAAAAGCCAAATCTATTGCCATGCTAGTGCTACTATTTCCTATAGTCATATCTGTTTTAACGCCATCAATATTGTTCACATAGTCAAATCTGATTCCGCCAGCAATACTGTTCACATAGTCAAATCTGATTCCCACATCTGAAATCTGTTTTGTTCCAAAACATTGTTCTCTACAGTCAAATCTGATTCTCACATCTGTTTCACGCTAGCAATACTATTCCCATAGCCAAATCTGTATCCACAACTGAGATATGTTTGAACCCGAGTACTGTCTTTGTTAGCCAAATCTGTTTTTACACCAGCGATATGTCCCCAGTAGTCAAATCTATTGCTCAGTGAAATTTTAAAGAGAAATGAGATTTTAATGGAATGAACCCCGAGGAATGCTGATCCGATTTCGATCAAATGTTTGTTTAAAGAAAGTAATGTTCAGTTTTAAAGGATTTATGGCATAGATAACAGACGGTCATATTGGAAGGGTGAGTTAGCTTTCGAAAGATTCAGTTGCCCCTTCATATTGGGCGATATTTCGCCATATAGTTAACTGAATTCAGATGTAGCTTGATCAAGAGCCAACGGACCTAAGGAGAGCTTCTAAGCCATAAGTCACACGAAAATATAGATGAGATCTGGATTGTTTCCAAATCTGATTTTACGAAAAGAAGATATGTTTAACTGACTTTCTTTAAACATTGTTATTTTAAGTTATGTATGCGCCTGCCTACATTAAGTGATTTTGGTATTCTCAGTTTTACTTGCTGAGCCCCTAGGCTCATTAGCTTTTATGGTGCAGGTGAGTTAGGTCTGGAGAAGACGGGAGGCGGGAGCTGAACTAGCTGTGGTGTATGTGTTTATCGAAGGCCGACGTTTCCTTGTCATAGTCGTTGTTGTTTTTTTATTTTTTGTCAAATCTGTATTAAGATCCATTACAACAATATTGAATTCATATAGAGTTCTAATAGTTGTAATATCGTATTTTGTAACTTGAACCTCAATCTGTTGTTACTACTTATTTTGGCCCCACTGATTCAATTATGTTGTATATCGCTTTCGTAAGGAAGTACAGCTTACGATATTTTGTATTTAGCCATTCTATATCCTTCTTTATTGCACTTAAGTCAAATCCGTTGATACCCATGGGCTTGGGTGCCACATTTCAGATCAGACTAAGATTCAGATAAAAGAGAAGATGGGATATATTTGTGAAAGAGAAGAAAAGGGAGAAGACTCGTAAAGGAGAAAATATCCTGAAGTTTGTATTTATTCGAAACATCTTAGAGAAGATTTTAGCTCAGAGCTTAATAGATTTCATATCTTAACTTCAGATCTTATCAGCTAATGGTCAGATGATTCAACGACCAAGATTAACAGATAAAGCCTGTTAGACAATACGTATTGAAGAGAGACAAGATCAGAGCTATTTGGAGTATAGTCTACAGAACGCAGAGTTGGTGGATACGATGTTTACCAACTTTGGTATAAAAGTCAACAAAGCTCTGACAACAGCAGAAAAATTTCAACTCAGCATTAATGGAGCAATTAATGCCCGATACGATGAATATATTCAAATGAGGCTTTTGTCTACTGACTCATTAATGATCGTTGAAGATGGATGTTATAAATAGCTGAAGAGATTCAAACGGAGAAGCTCTCTGTCGATTTACAATCTCCGTCTCTCTGATTATTTAGGAAAGATCCTTCAAGTCATAATCTATATTATCCCATGTTGGATCTGTGTTTACAGATCAGAATCTAAGTTTTGATTCACACAAAATCTGCTTCTATTGTACTAATGCTCTACTTGACATACGCTGCTTGCTTAGACTGGAGTTGACGTGAATATATCTGAGCTAGGACAGTGAAGGGATGGCTGAGCTGGACTGGTCGAAGATATCAAGCTGGAACAGTAAGGGGACGCCCAAACTGGTTCGGCAGTTTACTTCCAGAAGTGCAGGGAACATCAAGCTGGTTCATCAGCTGGATGTTGGAGCAGCACTAAGATCAAGCGCAGAGAGTGAAGAGCAGTTCAAGCGCAGAATCAAGAGCAGAGGTGAAATGAAGAGCTCAAGCGCAGAATGCTCAAGTACAGAATAGCTCAAGTGCAGTGTACAAGAGCAGTGATTGAGTGCGAATCCGTATACAAGAGCAGTAATCAAGTGCACGCTTGATCATTGAACACGGCAATAAGCAGTTCATCAGAGGGATTTCAGTCTTTGGGTAGACTGAATCAGAACTGCTTAATAGTTTTCTTGCGGATGATTTGGAGGAGGTGTCTGAATGGATCAAGAAGACAAGCAAAAAAACTGGGGCTCGTGACGAGAATAATAGAGCCCAGCTGGTTAAGGACAAACCAGCTTGAAGAAGAAAGGACCAGCCGGGAGCAGACAAACCAGCTGGTCGTATGATATCTGTGAGAAGCTTGATCTCACAGATATATCAACCAGCTGGTTGGTGACCAGTTGGAAATGGAGCAAAGCTGGAGCCTCAAAGTAGCTTGAGGAGCAGGAAAGAACAGCACAAGCTCAGCTGCAGACAAAAAGAGGCGTAGATGCAGAAGTTTCTCCAGAAGATCAGCTTGAAGATGAGAACAAAGAAGCTGGTGAGGAGAAGGAGAGAGCTCTGCAGGAGCTGATGAAGCAACCAGCTTAACACAGAAACGAGCTAAGAAACCAGAACCAGACATGTCAGGCCCTGTGCTACTAAACTGAGATTATATCACAATTAAGCACATAATCACTGAAGCGTAAAATCGGGCTTAAAAATTTTTCAAAAATGGGCCTGAACTCAAAATCATCAGTCAAAATATTCATAATCAAAATACGAGTTGACTCAAACTCATACGATACAGGTAACAATCAATACTCAAATCAAATACAGATCCCCAATACATAAAAACACGGGGAATCCCGCGGTTCAATACATATCAAAAAATAACTGGGACTCAATGGAACGGGGATCGACCAGATGGCACTCCACTCGGTCCAGATTGGTTACCTGAAGATCCTGCAAATGGGTAACACAGACCCAAACAACACAAAAGCAGGAAAAGAAATACGAGGTCAAGCCTCAGTACGAAGAGCTATCAAAACAGCTAATCATGCAACATGCTATAATCAATGCTATGAAATGCATGAGGGCTATCAAGGATCGGATAGCTAGACCAGTGTATCAACTGGAAAATCATCTCAATCAGCCTTTATACCCGCACGGTGTATCAACGGGACAATCATCGGTCCATGATCTTCAGAGCCCGTCAGCCCATCACAGCTCAGTGGTAGACACTTGAATCCGATAATCACCACTCCGATGATAGCGTTGGACTTTTCAGGCACGACACATCTGTCGGCCATTCACAACGTGGCTTTCAATCAGGTCATCAATCAATCTGTCAATCAGGCTCAAGATGTATGCATGTATGCCAATAAATATTCAATTCACAATGCATACAATTCAATACGTGAGAACAGAATGTAAAACTCAGACAATTCAACAAACTGTGTCACGTAAAATCACAGAATCACATAAGCAGATTTCATAACATCAATCACAGTCATGTCCACACTCAAAGCTGTTAAATCTTCTCAATTCGTACCTTCAACGGCTGATTTCTACCTCAACATATTTAACAAGGCACGGCAATTCCAACCAGCGCAAACCAGCTTTCACCTGTCTCCCTCAGCAACGGCAGAAGCTAACCTGAACCTCAAATCTGTTAAGGAAACTCAATAATCAACTCAGGTCTAGTTCAAATATGAACTTCTCAACAATATTTCCTATGGTCAAGAACCTAACTCGGGTTCTCCTTCTAAACAAAGTACTAGAAGCTAATACTAAGCTTAGAAAGCAGGAAATCCTTACCCAGAAGATGAAACTAATGGAAGAACTATCGGGTTCCACTGTTCGAAGAAAATAGCAACTTCGCGATCCTCTCCAAGGTCGTTCTTACAGCCTCAAATGGGTAACAATCGAAAGAGAAATTCATGAGGAATCTAGTGCCACCAAAATCTCTCAAAACAACGGCGGGGTACGGCGGCAATCGACGGAAAAGTGCTACGGTGAACAGTAGCTAAAACGAGGGTTTGAAATTGGAGATAAGAAATATCGGGTTCAGAATATTTCTAAGTGTTGATCAATCACTCATCTATATATATCTCCTAATTCCAACAGCTGCTGATTACAAAATCATCAGATATCGAAACAGTAGGTATCTTACAACAGACACCAGCGGTTGCTCACAACAAAAACCAGCAGCAACCATCAGGCATTACATTCACAAAGGAACATCAAAATGACGCCGCATAAACTAATCAAAACGACGCCGCAACACTACATGTTAGAGTAGATGCCCAACTAGACAACTTGTGGCGTGTGGGTTTTATAGACTCTTGTACAAACAGTCTTTATATATGATATTCGCATTTACTTATATGGCGTTCTTTACTTTCATTATGTGTGTAATGATTTACAATTGCGTTGAGTAAAGACCTTGAATGCACTAAAGCGTATGTTAGATGTGATAGTGGGTATGACGGCTATCATGAAACACATCTAATAGTCGCTGTGTATTCTGAACATGTTCCTAGTCGATTGGGCCGTCAAAATGAGGATAAGGCCGCCCGAGTTCAAGACTAGTATCTGCGATGCGAAGTACCATGTTTCATTGGTAGGGAACATTGTGATGTTCTGAGCATGCAGATAGATAGTGACCTGGTGATCTATCGAACTACCCTCCTTTGGACTTTCCAAGTGGTTACCATTTGTCGAGTGGATAAGTCCGAGGTCTTGGTTGTACTGATTAGTCCTCACGACTCGAAACGTCATTGAGACTCTACATGATAGGCGTCTCACTTTGACCCGTTTGCCGACTCTCTTGGGGTCATAAGGCGTCGGGATTGGGCGAGACCCCGATGCATGTAGGAGTCGATGCATCGTTGTCGAGGATTCACCGCTCGCAGACATGCGTGGATATCCTATGCTATCTGAGGGTATAATAGTGTATAAATCTCTGGCCAGAGTACTAGAAGTGTTTTAGGTAAATGTGTTTACCTAGTTACACTCGCGATGTCACTATTCGATCTCCAAGATGTACGCATAGCTATCGGATCTATAGCGACTCTCGATTTACCAATGGTCGTTGATCTGATCGGGATATATGGATTGAAAGGACCGTACTGTACGCTAACCACGACCGACTGGTTCTTGCAGGCACTATCAGTGATATCTAGGGTATCATGGGGCGATGTTGCTAGAGGCTTTACCATGATCCGTTGGGCAAGTCCGGAATTGTGATTACAGAGCCGCAATGGTTGTGGGCCCACGACTAGCTGTATCCCTGAACCATTGAGGGTCACACAAGTACTAGATTCGAGATTCCCGCACGGATACTCAGCTCAATGTGTTGAGCACGAGAATAGGATTTCGGGAAGTGCGACTTCCTAAAAGTCAACAGGGGTCAAACCGAGGTTTCCCGCTGTTGAGGGGCAAAACGGTCATTTTGCACTGGGGTTCTGAAAAACGGTTTTTCAGATCATAGTACTCAGTTTTGGAAACTGATTCGATCCGTCCGATCTGATCGGCGATCGGAGTTACCATGAAGTCTCGGTGGTGGAGATGAACTGAATGTTCATCGTTGGACCCGGGCCCGTTGGGCCGGTTCAAGTCCATCTCTTAATTCTATTTAATATAGAATTAAGACTAGACTTAAACCTTGATCATTGACTCACTCTAAAACCCTAACCCTAGTGCATGTTGGCCGCCGCCCCCTTCCTCTCATAAGCCGCTGCCGCCGCCGCCGATCGTCGCCGCCGCCCTCGCCGGAAAGTTGTTTCCGGCCAACTCGACGAGGAGAATCCGTTCGTGCAGAATTCGTCAGTGCTTCTAGCGCAGGCTGACGAAGGAGTCTCGGTTCTGGTCGTGGACCGGATTGGCGATATCTACCGCAATCTACCGTGAAGAGCCGACGTTATTGTAACTACGGTTGGAGCCAGGCACAAGTTCCAGCAAGGTAGTGGTTTTGAACCCCCTATGTATGTCGATAATCGTTATTGATTTTTCGTATTGATCGTCTCCCGGCTGTTTATTTCATGTTCTTCCGCTGCCTCGCCGGGGGGCGGATCCGGATCCCCAACAGTGGTATCAGAGCCAGTGTTTTTCGGATCTGATCATACGATTATGCCTGAATTGTATCTAATCTTTAATTTTCAGATCGAAAGGCCAAAAATTCCGGCACAACCACCGGCCACCGCCATGCGTGGCGGCGCCCCTCCCCGCGCGCACTCGTGCATACGGCAGCGCGATGGTCACGCGATGACCTTGCAAGTCGTGCGGCCGATGGAAGCCATTGTGCGCTCGGGCTGCACGAATGATGGCGATTCGTCGCGCAAATTGTTGCGCATGGAACGGCGCCTCCCTCGCTGCTGGAACGTCGCCTCCATCGCGGTGCAGCGCACGGCCGTGCGCCTGGAGTGGCGCGACGATGCGCGAATGGTGGCCCGTCGCCTCGATCGCCGCTGCGCAATCGTTGCGCTTGCTGGCCGATGATCTCGCACGCTTGGCGTCGGCTGCTGGTCGCTGGTCGGACGAATTGCGCCGCACGATGGCGCGCGATGGCGTCGTTCTTGTCGCGGCTGCGTGGCCTTGTGACGCGCAAAATTCTTCATGGCGGCGGCCGCCGCTCCGGCGATGCTCCGGCGATGTCGTGACGGCTGGTCTGAATTCTTCTAGGGTTTGGTTCGGGCCTGTCCCGGGCAGCCCGTGAAGTTTTTGGGCCGGTATGCGATGTCGGGCCCGGTTTTGATCGATTTTGAAATTTTAAGTTTTTGGGCCTAAAATTGTTTTAAACCCAATTTGATACAATTAAAATAAGTAAAATGTGATTTTAATTATGAAATATGATTTTGTAATAAAATATGATTTTGTTGATTAAAATTTGTTTTATCGGCAAAATACGATTTTATTATAAAATACGATTTCGTAATTAGAATATGATTTTACGATAAATAATTAGATTATTTAAATTATGCATGTTAATTAGATTAATTGCATGATTGGGGTGATCGAGAGCCGTGCCCAATGTGTTGGGTGTATGCAATAGGTTTTATGTGATTTCGGTTTTGATATATTTTGATTATCATTTAAAGTGGGCCTGTTTGTGGCCCGTTCCCACCCCTTGATAAGTGTATCCCTTATTTGTCATAGTAAATTTAAATGTAAATTACTAGATTTAGTGGGAGGACATCCGAAGACGGTGGACGATGACGATCAAGATATTGAAGACCGAAGATCTGTAAAACCGAAAAGCACGGACCGCATAGCTCTCGCGATCGATCATCCCAATGTTTACTTTATATATGTTGATATATAGTTTAATTGAATCCGCATGTTTGCATGTTTTAAATTAGATTTAAATATGCATGAGACCAAAATGTTTTTCAAAATAAAATCCCTCGTTTTAAATTTGATTTAAAACTTATATCAAGATAAAAGTTTATTCGATAAACTAAAGGGTATTTAAAATTGTTTAAATTAACCCTACCTTCCATCAACAATGGGTGTACGTCGATGCTACCCGTATACATGGCCCGGCTCATATTATTGAGGGGGTCATGTATGCCGGAAAGCTGTCCACGTCATTGATAATTGTTGTGAGTCGGTTGGAACTCCCTTTAACGTTGGCTCATATTATTGGGGACATTAAGGGGACCGTCCTTCACGACTCAACATTGATGGGTCAATCTTGACACGTGATAGTAAACGGCGTCATATTATTGGGCCCTTACTGGACGTGAGGTGAATACATGGGGGTTGCAATCGGAAACTACCTTTTGGGGGTCATGGATGGCTGATATTATTCGGGTCCATGATCGCCTTATTGGGCTCCGTGTACCCACTAAAGAAACCTGTTTTCTCGATTTCATTAGAGGGTGGTGAAATCGTTGAAATAGTGGGAGGGTAATTCATCAACCTAAATGACCATGTTTTATGTCTTAGCGTTTATTTTTATATAGTCAGTAATGCATGTCTGTTTTCTTTTCAGTATAACTGCTATAAAAATGGTTTCGATGAAAAACCCGCTTGCTGCTATACTGGATAGCAACAGGTTCACTGGTCTTAACTACCAAGACTGGCTCCGCAACCTTAATCTTGTACTGGCTTCGGAGAAGCTTCTCTATACGATAGAGAAGTCTCCTCCGGAGGAAACCCCTGCCGATATCAGCCGTGAGGAGCTGATTACGCTTAACCAATGGCGTGACGACGAGGTTAAAGCTCGGTGCTATGTGATGGCATCGATGTCCAATGAAATGCAACGGCGCTTTGAGAAGACAAAGTATGCCTCTGCCATACTTTTTCATTTCAAGTAACTGTACGGGGAGAACTCTCGACATGAGAGGTTCACGGCTGTCAAGGAGTTGATGACGAGCCGCATGCGCGATGGGACATCGGTCCGTGAGCATGGGGTTTGTATGATTGGGCTCGTTGAAAAGCTGTCGGGCCTTGATATCGCACTTCCACATGAGCTGTCTGTGGATGTACTTCTCCTCTCACTACCCGCTGCATTTGACCCCTTTGTGGTCAACTTCAACATGAACAAGCTGGAAGCGACTATTGAAGAGGTGGTGAACATGCTTGTAGTGTTTGAAGGGACTATAAAGAAGGACAAACACGTCCTCCTTCTGGGTTCTTCTTCCTCTGCGAAGAAGGGACCCAGACGCAAGAGCAAGAAGCGTTCTGCTCCAGTGAAAGAGGAAAAGTCTGCCAAGAAGCCGAAGGCAAGGGCTTCTAAGCCTAACAAGAGCGAGGACGTTTGCCACCACTGCCACAAGGCTGGGCATTGGAGGAGGAACTGCAAGGAGTACCTCGAGCAGTTGCGAACTGCAAAAGGTATGTTCTATATTGAAATAAATATGTCTCTAAATTAAACTTCTTGGGTACTTGATACCGGATGTGGATCTCATATCTGCAATGATTTGCAGGTGATGACAAGAAGTCGACGTCTTAGAGAGGGTGATACCCACTTGAGGCTTGGCAATGGAGCAAGAGTTGCTGCAGTAGCTATAGGAGATATTTACTCATTTCTGTCTTCAAATTTTAAGTTGTTGTTACGAGACGTTTTATTTGTTCCTGAATTAATTTAAAACATTATTTCTGTTCCTATGCCTGATAGAGATGGATATTCTTGTATGTTTGCTAATTCCATTTGCAATATTTACAAGAATGAATGTTTAATTGGAATTGGGGAACGCGAAAACGATCTATACACCTTAAGATTAAAAGACGTTCCAACTCGCGATGTCGAAACACACACAACAATGATTAAACGTAAACACGATAACTTGAACCCAGCACAACTTTGTCACGCTAGGCTAGGTCACATTTCCCTAAGTAGGATGAACAAGTTAGTTAGGAGTGACTTGTTTGATCTGTCAGACATAAACTCCCTACCAACTTGTGAATCCTGTCTGAAAGGAAAAATGACCAAGCAGCCCTTCAAGGGCAAGGGTGAACGTGCCCAAGACCTATTGGATTTGATCCATACTGATGTGTGCGGCCCATTTAATATCGGTACTAAATACGGTCACACATACTTCATCACCTTTACCGA
>KV010692.1:49146-90876 GCA_001598015.1 Dorcoceras hygrometricum | reverse complement strand
GAGGGTAGTTCGATAGATCACCAGGTCACTATCTATCTGCATGCTCAGAACATCACAATGTTCCCTACCAATGAAACATGGTACTTTGCATCGCAGATACTAGTCTCGAACTCGGGCGGCCTTATCCTTATTTTGACGGCCCAATCGACTAGGAACATGTTCAGAATACACAGTGACTATTAGATGTGTTTCATGATAGCCGTCATACCCACTATCACATCTAACATACACTTTAGTGTATTCTAGGTCTTTACTCAATGTAATTGTAAATCATTATACACACAATGAAAGTAAAGAATGCCATATGGATAAATGCGAAAATCACATATAAAGATTGTCATATACAAGAGTCTATAAACCCACACGCCACAAGTTGGCTAGTTGGGCATCTACTCTAACAGTGTATTACTAGGAGTTCACTTTGAGTGAGGCTCAGTGATCGGGTGTGTGCAGAAGACCTGTGAACATCAAAGCTTCTAGTGGAACCTTCCTGAAAAGGAAGAAATCCGAACTTCCAGAAACAAATTCTCTGTTACTTAACTCTTTACAGTACGCATTATTTATTGTTTGTACTGTTCACTGATTATCAGTTTCTTTCCGCACAATTTTTGTCAATCGATAAATCAGCTTTTAAAACTGAGATACCTTAAGTCTGTTAACTCGTTAAGTTGAGCGGTGCTTGTAAAAACTATTTTAAGGGTTTCGAAAAATTTAAAATATCAAGAGTTCATTCAACCCCCCTTCTGAACTCTTGCAGCTATTTCGAACCATATTGATCCTATTCTCGGGACTATCAATTGGTATCAGAGCCTACGTGTCTCATTATTGAACAGTATTCATTTGTGCGTTATCATACACTATCATGTCTACTACTCACAACAAGATTCCTCTGTTTTCCAGAGAATATTATGATGACTGGAAGATACGCATGCAAGCGCATCTGGCTGCCCAGGAAGATGAGATGTGGGTGGTTATCACTGAAGGGCCGCTGAAAATAATGAAGCCAAATCTGGCCTTTGCGATAACAAATGGCGAGCCTCAGTTCCTTGAGAATGCCAGACATGAGTATACCAGTGAGGATAAAAAGAAAGCCAACTTAGACAACGTGGCCAGGGATATACTTTACGAGACGTTGGACATAGACAAAAATATGTTCAGCAAAATCAAAACCTGCACCACAGCCAAAGACATCTGGGAAAAGTTGACCCAGATATGTGAAGGAAGCGACGAGACGAAGGAGAACAAGCTGACAGTTGCTCAGCAGAAGTATGAGTCCATCAAAATGAAGGATGGAGAAACAATGATAGAGTTTGATGAGCGATACAGCACCGTGGTGATTGAACTAAACAGTCTGAGCAAAGAATATAGCAACAGAGAGTTAGCACTAAAGGTGATGAGAGCATTACCAAGAGAGTGGGGTGTGAAGACTATGGCTATGAGGGAATCAAAGTATTTGAACAAACTAGAGCTTCACGATTTGTTCGCAAACCTGAAAGCATATGAATTTGAACTCGAAACAAGATCTAAAGTCCCATCAACCTCCCAGCCAATGAAAGCACTAGCTGCTGCAACTACTGAACAGTGCTCTCCAAGAACTAGCAAGACGGCTGAACTCAGCGATGACGTCATGTCCCTCTTCGTTAAGAAGTTTGGGAAATTCATGAGAAGATCTTTCAATCCTTCTACTCCTTATAATAAATATCATAAATCTGATAAAGTTAATACTGATTTAACTTGTTTTAGCTGTGGTCGTCTAGGGCATTTTTCAGCTGATTGCAATAGGCCAAAGAAGGAGGACAGATCCAGAGATGACAAGAGAATGGATGATAGATATCGAAGAGACGAGAAGAAGGAGGATAGATACAAGCGAGAGGACAAGACTGATGTAAGATCTGTTGATAGATCCAAATAGATCCAAGGACAGGAGGATGAGAACAAGATCTGACAGAAGGCCCAACAGAAAGAATGATAGGAAAGTACTGGTTGCTGAGGAAAGCACCAAAATCTAGGCAGATACTGATTCAGACTCTTCCTCCAGCAGCAGCTCCTAATCAAGTGACAGTGAACAGGAGGAAGTTCATTGCCTCATGGCTGATCAAACTTCGGACGATGAGGTATTCGATTTCTCAAACATTGAATTTACATGTGAGGATCTAGTTCAGGCACTGAACGATATGGTCCATGAGTACAAGAGTTTATCTCACACATTTGAGGAAATCAAGGCTGAAAACGCAAGTCTGAAAAAAAGTTTGATTGAATCAAGTTCTGACGAGCTTGAGGATACTGACAGTTTGAAGACTGAGTTGATTAAGCTGAAGATAGAAAATGATTTGTTGAGAAATGAGTCCAGTGAGCTCAAGGCTGAAGTTGAAAAATTAACTAAAGAAATTAGCTCCTGGAACCAATCGGCTCGTGCTCTCCACAAACTGCAAGAAAGTCTAAAGTCAGTTAATGATAAATCTGGCTTGGATTTCAGTAGTGGTGAGAGCAGTGAAGGAGAGACAAGTACTCAATCACAATCAGCATATGACAAGTTCAACTAAATGAGCTTTGTCAAAGCCAATGTGATATATGATTGCTATGAGTCGATAACATTTGATGACCAGAACTCTCCCAAGTTGAACGAAAATGGAAAAGCTGGTATCGGTTTTCAAAGTCTGAGAATTCCAAGCCCAGCTGGCTAAAGAACAAGCTGCACAATGATAAAGCAAAATCTGGTTCCAAGTCTTTTGTTCACAACCAGCCGAGGCGTAATTCAAGGAAGGCAAAATCTGGTTGGACAAAGACTCAGTCGAGGAGAGATCTAAGTGGTCAGAATATGAAATCAAAACTCAACAGATCTCACAATTATGCATAGACCCTTAAGGATATTTATACTGGAAAAACTGTCAAGGTCATTCAAGTATGGGTCCCGAAAGGGGTAATCCAATCAGGACCCAAGTAAAATTGGGTACGAAAATTTGTTTGTATGATTGCAGGGTAACAGGTACAAGGCTGCCGAGGACTCAACTATCTGGTACCTGGACAATGGGTGTGCGTGACATATGACAGGGAACCCAAAGCTGTTGACAGATGTTGTTCCACACAAAGGAGCAAAAATAGTCTTTTGTGATAATGCACACGGTAACACTGTGGGTAAGAGTAAGCTTACCCATGGTAACATCTCTATTTCAGATATTTTAGTTGTTGATAACCTTAGTTACAATTTAATTAGTATCAGTCAGCTGTGTGACAAAGGTTACATAGTTATCTTTCAACAACACAGGTGCACAGTTCAGAACTCAAATGGTCTGACCGTATTGGTGGGTAAACGTTCGGGGAATACCTACATTATCGATTGGTCGGAGCAGTTGAGGATTGAACAGTTATGTCTTACAGACGACTCTTCCAAGAGCTGGTTGTGGCATCAACGAATGAACCATCTAAACTTCAAAACACTTGCTAAGTTGAGTGAGCATGGTATGGTGTCTCGTATGCCAAAATTAAAATTTTCTAAGGATAAGATCTGTGTCGCATGTCAGCTGGGGAAGAAAATTAAATCGACTTTCAAAAATAAAGACGGAAAACGTTCTACCCGTTGTCTTGAGCTCTTGCATATGGATCTCTTCGGTCCTATTTCAGTAATGAGCTTAGGGGGAACGAATTAGACCCTTACTGTTGTTGATGATTTTTCAAAATATACTTGGGTGTTATTTTTAAAATCAAAATCTGAAACCGCCGACCAACTGATACGCCTTTTGAAACGTTTACAAAATGACATATCTTGTTCAGTCAAACGGATAAGAAGTGATCGCGGTACTGAATTTCTAAATTTTAAATTAACTTCTTATGTGGAAGACTTGGGAATAAAGCATGAGCTTTCAGCAGCTAGAACTCCTCACCAAAACGGGTTAGCTGAAAGGAGAAACCGCACTTTGAAATAAGCTGCAAGGTCTATGATTGCTTATTCTGGTACTTATCTGGAAGACTTGGGAATAAAGCATGAGCTTTCAGCAGCTAGAACTCCTCACCAAAACGGGTTAGCTGAAAGGAGAAACCGCACTTGAAATAAGCTGCAAGGTCTATGATTGCTTATTCTGGTATTTCTCAAAAATTTTTGGCAGAAGCAGTTAACACAGCGTGTCACACTCAAAACAGATCTATGATTAATAGGATGCACGATAAAAACTATTGAAGAATCTGCTCATGTTGTATTCGATGAGACCAGTTTCAAATCTACTTCAGCAGCAAGCTTACACGACTTGTGCATACGTCTGGAATCAACAAGCCTTGATGAGTCAGATGATGACGTGTCGCCACCAAGATATTCAGTTGAAGAACAACCAACAGTGGACACACCACACACTCCTACTAAACAAGATTTGACAACAGCTGGTGGATCAAATGCAATCGCTGGTCAAACAGAAACTGTTCCAAAAGAATCTGTTCCAATAGACATTGTTCCAACAGATATTGCGCAAGCAAGTACATCTACTCTTACACCAACAGCTGATGGACAAGACAAAAATGCATATCAATTGGTATCTCAACCAACAGTTGATCATCAAGCTGACACCATCATCCATCCAGAACAGCAAGTACCACAGTTGGAATCTGATGCACAAGCTATCAATGAAAATCATCAATTAGCGTCAGAAACTTCAAATACTCCTATCCAGCCAGCGATACAGGAGTAACAAGGAGCAAATCCCATTGGACATGATCTTCAGTGGAATAGAAATCATCCACTTGAGCAATTCATAGGTAACTTTCAATCTCCTGTTCGCACACGAGGCCAGCTATCTCATGATCATTTTGATGCTGCATTTCTTTCGCATATAGAACCTAAGATAATTGATGAAGCCTTAGCTGACCCAAGTTGGATAGATGCTATGCAAGAAGAATTGAACCAGTTTAAACGTAATAATGTTTGGACACTTGTACCTAGACCTACTAACCATTCAGTTATAGGAACTCGATGGGTCTTTAAGAACAAACTGAATGAAGATGGCGTAGTAACAAGAAATAAGGATAGACTGGTAGCGCAAGGATTTAGACAAATTGAAGGAATACACTTCGATGAGACCTTCGCACCAGTAGCTAGATTAGAAGAAATTCACATGTTCCTAGCTTATGCTTCATTCAAAGACTTTAAAGTTTTTCAAATGGATGTTAAGAGTGCCTTTCTTAATGGCGTCATAACAGAGGAAGTGTATGTTGCACAACCTCCTGGATTCGTAAGTCATACACATCCCGAGTTTGTTTACAAACTAGATAAAGCTCTATATGGGTTGAAGCAAGCACCCAGAGCTTGGTATGACACACTATCTAAGTTCCTCATAGAGCATGATTTCACAATAGGCACAGTTGATAAGACATTGTTTAAATTTGTTAAAGATGATCATGTCTTATTAGTTCAAATATATGTTGATGACATTATTTTTGGGTCAACTAACCCAAAACTGTGCAAGAAGTTTTCGAAGTTAATGCAGGATAAATTCGAGATGAGTATGATGGGGGAGCTAACGTTCTTTCTGGGCTTACAAGTTCGACAGCTGGAAAATGGAATCTTCATTAACCAGGCAAAATATACGAAAGAACTGCTGAAAAAAATTGGCATGGACAACTGCTCAGCAGCAGCAACCCCAATGAGATCTTCAATAAATATGGATAAATACGAAGCTGGAACTGCCATTGAGGTATCGCTTTATCGTGGTATTATAGGCTCGTTGCTTTACCTAACTGCTAGCATACCAGACATCATGTTTGCTGTCTGTATGTGTGCTAGATTCCAAGAAGAGCCAAAGCAATCACATTACATTGCTGTTAAGAGAATCCTTAAACATTTAAAGGGTACTTCCAACGTGGGTCTTTGGTATCCCAAAGACTCCGATTTTCTACTAATCGGTTATAGTGATGCAGATTACGCAGGATGCAGGATTGATCGTAGGAGCACAAGTGGGACTTGTCAATTCTTGGGAGATCGATTGATTTCCAGGTTCAGTAAGAAGCAAACATCCATTTCTATGTCAACTGCCGAAGCCGAGTACCTAGCTGCTGGCAGCTGCTGTGCTCAAATACTCTGGATACAACACCAGTTGAAAGATTATGGCATTGATGCTTCTGAAGCGCCCATTCTCTGCGACAACACAAGTGCGATAGCGATCACCCAGAATCCTGTGCTGCACTCAAGAACCAAGCACATCGACATTAGGCATCATTTTATAAGGGACCACGTATTGAAGAAGGATGTCCGGTTTGAGTACGTGTCGACTGAACAGCAAGTTGCTAACATCTTCACCAAACCTCTGCCAGACGCTAAGTTTTCCTACTTTAGGAACATATTATGTCTCTTAGAACTGCCATAAAATTTCCTGTGCGCTAACAATTTTTGCAGGTTGATCATCTTTGCTTACGTCAGCATCGGGTCTTCTGTTTAGGGGGAACAGCGTTGCTTACTAAGCGTTACCGTTGGAAGACTATTTGTTCAGGAAACAGCAGTGCTTACGTCAGCCTCTAGTCATTTATTCAAGGCGAACAGCGTTGCTTACGTAAGCATTACTGATCTAGGGCTATCTATCGTAGGGGGAACATGGTTTCTGTTTTGTTAAGCATGACGTCAATTGAACAGGAGAAATCTATCAACAGATATCTCCTGTACACAATTTATGCTTATCTGTTAATAGATTCCGTTCTATCCCCGCGAAATATTAAACAGATTCTCTTAGTTGTGACAACTTAAGATTTTGGCGCGTTGATTTTAACTTTTTCCTGTACGGGTAAAATATTTTCCAAAATATTTTCTAAAAATAGCACGCACCATCGGATGATTGACACATGTTGTCATCATGCGAACCGTCACACCAACATTCTTACTCTCTCTCCTGACTTTTCGCATTCTCCTTATTTATTTACAGCACTTGCATTTTAAACGTTCTTACCTTCCAATATTACTCTCGTTGTATTCTCTTGCTCTCGTGCTTTCGTACTCTCCTTTGCAAAAATTTGATTTCAGGAAATCTTCGTCATCTCAAACTGTTGCAATGGCATCAGCATTCATCACATACTCCTACCAAATCAACTTCGACTCTGTATTGGCGATTCCAGACCACGACGGAATGCTAAATATGTTTAAAGAACTGGAGGCTAGTGGTCTACGAGGGTTTCTGGGTTGTCAATCGGTATTATATGAGAAGGAGTTAGGACAGTTCTTCGATACAACATTAGTACAGGATGGAGATATCACCGGGGCAGTTTCAGGCAAGTTCTTTTCGGTTTCACAGGCTAGGTTTGTAGAAATTTTTGAGTTGCCCACGGAGGGGCTGGTGGATTTCTCTGATGTACCAAAGAATCTGGTTTTTGATGCGAGGAGCATATTTTCGAAGTCTGTTGAGAAGGTTGATATTCATGGGTAAAAGAGGTTTATGAAGCATGAATATCGATTGCTCAACGATATTCTGGAAAAAGCCATTATTGTTAAGGCCGGCTCCTTTGACGCCGTTACAAATGAACGTTTTATGATGATGACGGTGATTCATTTTGGGCTGAAGGTGAACTGGAGTAAAGTTCAGTTCAGTGTGTTGAAGGACATGGTTGACAGGACGCAGAAGAAAGCCAAGGGATATGCTGCGCAAATTTGTGTCCTACTGAAAAGCATTCCTGAAATCACTATGGGAGAAGCCGTCCCTTTTCCAACATCAAAGATTCTGTCTTTCAAGACCGTAAACACTTACATTGCCATGAATCACACGATTGATGCTCATGGCCAAGTGATGAGCCTTGGATGGCTGCTGAGGCTGTTGTAACAGAAAATCAAAATCCAATAAGAAGTCTTCATCTGCTGATGAGACACCTGTTGAGGTAATCTCTGAAATTGTTGGGTCGAATAAGCGACCAGCTACTGATGATAGTGCGCCCGTTATTCCAAATAAGAGACGCACAGTGAAGGGCAAAGCCAGTCTGGATGTGGTACCTGTTGCGCAGGATGTTGTGCCCCTGCAAATCATTGAACCTACCCCTGCTGCAACGGTTGTAAAATCTCCTGCGCCCAAGCGTATTTCCAGGAAGAGGAGATTGGTTCTTCCAACTAGCTCTGATGATGAGATTATGGATACGTAGGAACCTGTTAAAGACACTGGTGAGATTGCTGAAAAACATACTGATGAAATTGATGATATTATCGGGCAGATTATTGCGGAGACTTCGAAGATGGGATCAGATGAGAAAGATCAGGAAGAACAGAGGGTTGATGAGACAGATATTGGAGATGACTTTGATCAATGGTTAGAGGAGTCCTTCAAGGATTTTGTGGTTCATGAGACAGGAACTGTTGTAGAAGCTGAGAGAAGCAAAAATCCTGTGGTTGAAAAGGACATGGACAAAGCTGTCGGCAGCAAGAATACCGAAGAGGAGCACATGTCCATTGATGATCTTCTATTGCAAATTTCTGATGACATGATGCTGCCATACGTCACCGCCGCTGAAATCACAAAAATTTTACTTGGTGAATCAATCAACATCAACGAACTGCAGGAAAGGGACTGGTACTATTCCAGCCTTCCTAGAATCTCCATGCATGACAAATGGAAGGAACCCTTAGACGAGGATGAGCCCGTGAAGGGGAATCCTGTCAGAGAAACAGTTGCATTGATATGTGGGGATGTTGATTTTCTTGTTCAATTGCGTGACAAAGTTATGCAGGACGTTGTGGAATTCTTTCATTCATTTTCTCTCAATAAATTATCTGATCTTGATGTCTTGAAGGATTTGAAAGATAAGGAGAGGTTGATGTTGGGTTGGGCGGAAGTCAATTCGCAGGAAATGGCTGTTAAGAGAAGAATGTATATTCTGGCGAAATATAGAGAAATGCTGCTTCGAAAACTTTTGGATTCCCGTCGCAGATATTTCGCACCTGGCCAGCCGTGGACTGCAATGGCCGCTCAAATTATTGATATGTTGTCTGCTGCCCATTCTAAATCACTTAAAGATCTTCAGGCAAAGCAACAAGAGCACGGGATTGAAATGATACAACCAAGCTCCTCTCTTTTTGTTATTGATTCTGGTGCCGGTTGTGGTGCTGTTCTTGCCCAATTTTACTCTATGGCCAAGTCCACTTGCTGGGTGAGGCCACTGATTTTGGTTGATGGGTTTTGGACTCCCCTACAGGGCAATGATTACTGGATGAGTAGCTGCAGGTTATCGTTGTTTGTAAATAGGAAGCCGGTGCCAGAGAGTCTGATTGATACAGATTTTGTTCCGCATGGTTTATTCATAGAGCCTGTACAGTATTGGGGAGCCTCCCCGTCCTTGATCAAAACTTGGGGTTGGGCCAGAGTCTGCACAGAAATTTTTCGATACAGTATGTTTGGGTGTTTACGTCCGGTTAGTGAGAATTTTTGCTGATATATCATTGTGTATAGTTTCGGCAGTTGATATTCTGGAGAGTTTTCCCGCAAGCTTTTCGCAGAATCTTTCAACAGGGTGTATATACAGATAGCTTTGTTGGATATTCAATGATTTTGATGTACAGAGTATTGAAGAGGAAGACCTAGTTTCTTCTGATGGCTCTACAGCATACCGATCTCCCTTCCCTCAGGTTGACTCTTTTGACGAGGCGGAGTTTTCTGAGCACAATATTCGATTAGCCTTAGGTCCTGTTACTTCTGGTGTTGCACAGGAGGAGCAATCCTATTTTTTTGAGAGTCCAGAATCTCCTCCTCCAACGTTTCAGCACCAAGAGACTTCTACTTCATCCAGTGATTCTCCAATGCATTTCAATTCCGATGATATTCCCTTGGATGACACTGCGGATGTTCAGACTACGTTGCCAGTTGGTACTGTCGATCTTTCTCCACTTCTTGATGATCTGAAAATTTCTCTATCACAGCGTATGGATAATGCTCAAAGCGATATATTATCTAGACTCCATACCATTGAAAGAGGTCTTCGAGATACTCTGGGACAGCAAAATGAATACTTCCGAAAATTAATACAGAGTGCTCGACAAGATGGGCAAAATCAAGATGATATTCAGACGCTGCGATTCAATGAATTTAAGAAAGTTGTTTTGGCACAAGGTGTCACTGCTGGTGCCGATTCGGTGGAAATCAGGAAGGAGATCAAATCACTCGCTGATAAAATTAATTCATTGTATGGGCAGGTTGCCGCTATCAGAAGTGAACAGTTAGAATTCCAAACGAAAATAGCAGTAGATCTTCTCAGCCTCTCCACCCAGCTTGGCGATCTCCGACTATATACTAGGCGGTGATGCCAAAAATGGGGAAGGAAGCAGCAGTCGCCCTCTACCACCTCCTGATAATCAAGGTGAAGTCAGTGGAATCAGAACCAGCGGTGATACCGTTAGAACAACAGAAATTGCACAGAGAGACATTGACAATGCGCAGAGAAACATACTTGAGAGACTTATGACTGTTGATAGGCAAAGGGAAAGAGAAAGGGGTTGTCGAAGTAGAAGTGGATCCCACAAGAGGAGAAGATATTAGATTTTGGGTACAAATCTTTTGTACTATTTTAAGTTAATGGAATTAATGGAATTTCTGATTTCGGCAGACCTTGTGCAATTTATTTTGCCTATTTATTTATCTCGGCTGCTATGTTTTGTCATCACCAAAAAGGGGAAAATTGTTAGGATAAAATTTATAGTTTTGGTGATAACAAAAATAAGAAAAGATTTGGACTTAAACGATGAAATTCGAATAATCTTTTCAGGGACATAAGAGTTGCTGACAACAGTGATCGGTATATATTTCAGATATGGCTTTGGGTTGAACAGATTCGGGTTCTGAGACAGTTGGGTTATCGGATCAGGTTTTTGAGTTATCGGGTCAGATAGTTACTGTTGAAAATGCATTAAGAGCAATGGTTGCTACCAACTGAAAGGATTATATTATGGACAGTATACTCGACAGATATTGTAACAGTATAGCAATCGTTCTATCAAAAGACATCGCTCTTGACTTAGAGGTATCTGCCAACAACTTTTGATACTGGAACAGTGATGGTTTCTGTCGACAGATATGGTAACAGTAAAGTTCAACAGGAACAATTTCAATACGGTTAACAGCGAAGATTATTGTCAACAGAGATGTGCATATTAGAATTATCAAAGACCATGACGTCCCATCAGTTACCGCTACAGTGTATTCAACGGATATCAGTACAGTGTTTGTATAACAGATATGATGACGTCAGCCTTTCTGAAAATGCAATTGGTCAGATATTGTTTTACCGCGGTAGATATTCAAACAGAGATGGACTATTCATCGTCTTCAAGAAAAATTTATCTGCCAACAGAAAAGAGAACAGGCACAAATGTTTAATCGATCCAAACGGGACAAAACATTCGAATTGGAGAAAATCAAGGGTCTCGATCAAATCATACAAATTGCCTGGAATTGAGGAGACAAGATTGGTACTATTTTTAGGTGAAAAATACACATTTGCAGAGTTCGTTACAACGGATTTACACATATATGGAAAACAGTATTTTTGCCTCTGACGATATGCAATTTACCATGTAGTGGAGCATGATTGACGGCGTACGATTTTCAGAATTTCAAAAAGGATTTTGTTGCCATAACAGAAGTAATCGACCGTTGAGCGAAGAGTATAAATAGCAGAAGTTTTGAATTGAAGAAAATACTTCGCTATCTCATATTGCTGTTACTCTGTCAAATTTACGAGCGCATTGCATTTTGAAGCTATCATTCTCAGAAGCCCAAACACTCGAAGAAAACAACTACTAATCTTCATAGATAAACCTTCAAGTCATTCTTTGGTTCACTCTTTTTGAATCGAGTTTCGTTGTTTAGAAACCAGAGAATTTACAGTTATTGTACCTCATTGTCATATTCTATTGAGTCTGTAACGAACTGGCTTTGTGATGCAGTTCGAAAAATACCATTTCCATACTTGTATTCAGCAGCTGCGTCTGCGTGATTTGTGTATTACTAGGAGTTCACTTTGAGCGAGGCTCAGTGATCGGGTGTGTGCAGAAGGCCTGTAAACATCAAAGCGTCTAGTGGAACCTTCCTGAAAAGGAAGAAGGGGAGACGTAGGATATTGATATCCGAACTTCCAGAAACAAATTCTCTGTTCCTTAACTCTTTACATTACGCATTATTTATATTTTGTACTGTTCACTGATTAATCGGTTTCTTTCCGCACAATTTTTGTTAACCGAGAAATCAACTTTTAAAACTGAGATACCTTAAGTCTGTTAACTCGCACTTAAGTTGAGCGGTGCTTGTAAAAACTATTTTAAGGGTTTCGAAAAATTTAAAATATCAAGAGTTCATTCAACCCCCCTTATGAACTCTTGCAGCTATTTCGAACCATATTGATCCTATTCTCGGGACTATCAGATTCCTCTCAAAATAACCAGCAGCTGGTCACGCTAAACAACTCAAACGACGACGTAGAGGACACGTCACCATCGCTGCCAACAGCTGATCAAAAAGCACCCCATTCCAAAACGCAGCATTTCAACTTATCAAAACGACGTCGCCTCTCATCAGCAACTGGTTACTCAACGTAATCACATCCCTCACAAACGCAACTGCTGATTTGCGCTAATATATCAGCAGTCAACACCAAAAGGTTGACCAACACGTTTCTCTTTCTCGTTAAACTCACACCCGCGCCTCTGCTGCCAACAACAACCTCTTCAGGTGCTACTAATGCATAGCAAAACGACGAAGCATCTCTCATTCGCTACAATAGAAGTCTGAAATGCGCTACACCCAATTTCACGAAACGACGGCGTTTTACTTCTAAACGCGAGGGAATCAGATTTCACCAAAAATTCGAAATCCCAAAATCTGAAAACTCTAAATTCGAATTTCTCAATCCTCACAAGACAAATCAATCTGGTCAAGCAGAATTAGTTTGAACAATCTACGAAGACCAACTCAATTGGTTCAAACTGATCTGCTACGTTATGTTCACATCAGGAACATATTGACTGAGCTCAAAGTTAGCAAAAGGCTGCAGAATCGCCGATGAACAGAGCTCAAGTCACATAAAGCCTGCAACACATTAAATTCCAAAGGACACAAAGTACATATACGTCAGAAGACTTTTCAGAACGGCTACATCTTTGTGTCCAATGGATATATCCAAGAAGAGGCTTTATAAAGAGGCTCAATGAAACAGATTGAAGTATGCGCAAAAACAGTGAGAGTGTGTTGTGCAAATCCAAAAAGAAAACACTTGAAGAAACGCACAACACTGAATCTGGGGAGATTGCAGAAAACCAGCTCAAACCAGGAGCACTTCCCAGAGTGTGTGAGATTTAATCCATTGAGATACTGTGCTTACACTGAATCTTTCACACACACATTCACTCATATTCGAGAGTTGAGCGAAATAGATAAAGAGTGAATGTGATTCAAATACTCTCCATTGTAGTCTTTGGACAGAGACGTTAAACAAGTCTATTTGTCTTTCTCACTAAGACGTAAAGAAGTGTATGTAGTCTTTGGACAGAGACGTTAAACAAGTCTTCTAGCCTTTCCCACTGAGGCGTAAAAGAAGTGAAGTTAGTCACACAGTCTGCGGGGCTGGTGTGCAATGGTAGAAGCTAGGATTTCTTGCGGCTGCTGGTCGTGGAGAGTGGGTTACAACGAGGTTCGTTGTAATCAAAGTCTTCTAGTGGATCCTTCCCAAGGATGAAGAAGGGGAGATGTAGGAGATTGAGCTCCGAAATTCCAGAAACAAATTCAACGTATCTTTCTTTACTGTTTTCAGTATTTACACTCATACGCATCACATATTTGCTTACGCGTTTATAACTGTTTCATTGGGCTTCAAACGATAGAGTGCAGTTTGAGTTATTTTCGCATGTTTTATTTACATTACTCAATCTGTATCTCGGTGCACATTGTATTCAAGAACACTGAGCTATTGAAGCTCAAGTTAAGTTAACCAGATCGTTCGGCCAAAGTGTCGAGCTGGTTCTAGTCTTCATGCTGGAATCAGCATGTTTAGCGCTCGCCTTGTATCGGGCTGATTTCAACTCAAGCTGAAATCAGCCTGATCTTTGCGAACCCGGCTTCAACTTCTGGCTGAATCCTGCGTCTTGTTATTTGGTCTGGTTACACCCTCTAGCACTGGTTATTGGTCGAATAACTAGTCATTGCACATGTATAGTGGGAATTCTATCCCAACAAGTGGTATCAGAGCAGGTTGCTCTTGAATAGTGCATTTTCTTCGAAAAATGTTTTTAAACAGTTTACGCTCTGATATCCGTTCGTAAGCCTGTCTGTGCTACAAATTGGAAAGTTTCCAAACCTCGGCATATGGATAGGGGGAGGAATGCTTCTTGATGCGCCTCGGATCTATATGTATGAGAAATTTTTTTGTGGCATAGACTTTTCAAAATCTGATGCATACACAAAGCTTTCGATAAACTGTCTTCCTATGCATAAAATCATTTATTTCAAAAATAAAATTACCCCATGTTTTGTTAAGGGGGAGTTTGGTTTTAAATATTGAGGGGGAGACAAGGTTTCTAACTCTTTTTGATTCCCACAAAAAGGGGGAGAAATATTTTTAGCATAAACATACATGCATATGTTTATCCAGATTTTGTGTTAATCAAAAAAGGGGAGATTGTTGGATCTGTGTTTAAAGATCAGAATCTAAGTTTTGATTCACACAAATTCTGCTTCTATTGTACTAATGCTCTACTTGATATGCGCAGCTTTCTTAGACTGGAGTACACGTGAAGATATCCGAGCTAGGACAGTGAAGGGACGCCTGAGCTGGACTGGTCGAAGATATCAAGCTGGAACAGTAAGGGGACGCCCCAAGTGGTTCGGCAGTTTACTTCCAGAAGTGCAGGGAACATCAAGCTGGTTCATCAGCTGGATGTTGGAGCAGCATGAAGATAAAGCGCAGAGAGTGAAGAGCAGTTCAAGCGCAGAATCAACAGCAGAGGTGAAATGAAGAGCTTAAGCGCAGAATGCTCAAGTACAGAATAGCTCAAGCGTAGATCAAGTGCAGTGTACAAGAGCACTGATTGAGTGCGAAGCCGTATACAATAGCAGTGATCAAGTGCACGCTTGATCATTGAACACGGCAATAAGCAGTTCATCAGAGGGATTTCAGTCTTTGGGTAGACTGAATCAGAACTGCTTAACAGTTTGCTTGCGGATGATTTGGAGGAGGTGTCTGAATGGATCAAGAGGATAAGAAAGAAAAACTGGGGCTCGTGACGAGAAGAATAGAGCCCAGCTGGTTAAGGACAAACCATCTTGAAGAAGAAAGGACCATCCGGGAGCAGACAAACCAGCTGGTCGTATGATATATGTGAGAAGCTTGATCTCACGGATATATCAACCAGCTGGTTGGCGACCAGCTGGAAATGGAGCAAAGCTGGAGCCTCAAAGCAGCTCGAGGAGCAGGAAAGAAAAGCACAAGCTCAGCTGCAGACAAAAAGTGGCGCAGATGCAGAAGTTGCTCCAGAAGATCAGCTTGAAGATGAGAACAAAGAAGCTGGTGATGAGAAGGAGAGAGCTCTGCAAGAGCTGATGAAGCAACCAGCTTAACACAGAAACGAGCTGAGAAACCAGAACCAGACAAATCAATCGTGTCAAGCAGAATTAGTTTGAACAATCTACGAAGACCAACTCAATTGGTTCAAACTGATCTGCTACCTCCTATTCACATCAGGAACAGATTGACAGAGCTCAAAGTTAGCAAAAGGCTGCAGAATCGCCGATGAACAGAGCTCAAGTCACATAAAGCCTGCAACGCATTAAATGCCAAAGGACACAAAGTACACATGTGTCAGAAGACTTTTCAGAACGGCTACATCTTTGTGTCCAACGGATATATCCAAGCAGAGGCTTTATAAAGTGGCGCAATGAAATAGATTGAAGTATGCGCAAAAACAATGAGAGTGTGTTGTGCAATCCGAAAAAAAAACACTTGAAGAAACGCACAACACTTAATCTGGGGAGATATCAGAAAACCAGCTCAAACTAGGAGCACTTCCCAGAGTGTGTGAGATTTAATCCATTGAGAGACTGTGCTTACACTGAATCTTACACACACACATTCACTCATATTCGAGAGTTGAGCGAAATATATAAAGAGTGAATGTGATTCAAATACTCTCCATTGTGGTCTTTGGAAAGAGACGTTAAACAAGTCTGTTTGTCTTTCTCACCGAGACGTAAAGAAGTGTATGTAGTCTTTGGATAGAGACGTTAAACAAGTCCTTGTAGCCTTTCTCACTGAGGCGTAAAAGAATTGAAGTTAGTGTTGGCGCAGCGGCGGATCCGGATCCTGCTCCCGGGGCGCAGCGAAAGATTTAAAAATTTTGCACCGAGAACTGTCAATACATAACAAATACAGCAATAAAACATCCATAGGGTGTTTTAGATTGGTACCTTGCTGGCGTCTAGGCGCCTGGCTCCGACCAATTTCACGAAGAAATCGGCACTTCAACGGTAGGCGGTCGTCGTTCTCCTAATCCGGTCCATGACTGAAATCACGATCCCTTTGTCAGTCTGCACTAGAAAATGTGACGAATATTTCACGGACGGAATCTCCTCGTCGCGACGGTCGGAACAAGTCCGACGACGATGACAGGCGGCGACGCACGGCGGCGGGCGGTGGCGCATGGCTGCGGCTTTGGCCCTGCAAGTTTCAAGGATAGTCAAACTAGTCCAAACTTTAGGGAAATTGCATTTTGACCCCTGTTCAATTTTAGGAAGTCGCACTTCCATACTTCCTCCTCCTATGCTCAAAAAATTGAGCTTAATTTCCATGCGGGAATCGAGAAACCAGTACTTGTGTGACCCTCAATGGTTCAGGGATACAGCTAGCAGTGGGCCCACAACATGTGTGACTCCGAAACCACATTTTTGGACTAGCCCATCGGATCATGGTAAAGCGCCTAGCAACATCACCCCATGATCCCCTTGGTATCACTGATAGTGCCTGCAAGAACCAGTTGGTCATGGTTAGCGTACAGTACGGTCCTTTCAACACAAATATCCCGATCAGATCAACGACCATTGGCAAATCGAGAGTCGCTAGAGATCCAATAACCATGCATACATCTCGGAGATCAAATAGTGACATCGCGTGTGTTACTAGGTAAACCCATTTACCTAAAACACATCTAGTACTCTGGCCAGAGATTTGTCACACTATTATCTCCTCAGATAGCATAGTATATCCACACACAAAGGCGAGCGGTGAATCCTCGACAACGAAGCATCGACTCCTACATGCATCGGGACCTCACCCAATCCCGCCACCTGATGACCCCAACAAAGTCGGTAAACGGGTAAAAGTGAGGCACCTATCATGTAGAGTCTCAATGAAGTTTCGAGTAGTGAGGGCTAATCTGTACAATCAAAACCTCAAACTTATCCACTCGACAAATGGTAACCACTTGGAAAGTACGAACGAGGGTAGTTCGATAGATCACCAGGTCACTATCCATCTGCATGCTCAGAACATCACAATGTTCCCTACCAATGAAACGTGGTACTTCACATCGCAGATTCTAGTCTCAATCTCGGGCGGCTTATCCTCATTTTGACGGCCCAATCGACTAGGAACGAGTTTAGAACACACAATGGCTATTAGATGTGTTTCATGATAGCCATCATATCCACTATCACATCTAACATACACTATGGTGCATTCTAGGTCTTTATCCAACACAATTGTTATCATTATAAAATAATGAAGATAAATAATGTCATAGAAGAATACGAATTTCATAAATAAAGATCGTTTACAAAGAGTCAACAAGAACCCACACGCCACAAGTTGGCTAGTTGGGCACCTACTCTAACAATCTCCCACTTGCCCTAAAGCCAACTACTCATCAGACGCAGTCCCATTGTTTCGCGATGTTTTTCAAACAACGGTCCTGGCAAGGGCTTCGTAAGTGGATCAGCAAAGTTGTCTGCAGAGGCGACTCTCTCGACTGCTATGTCACCTCTAGCCACAATATCCTGAATTATGTGGTATTTCCTCAGTATATGTTTGGATCTTTGGTGAGATCTAGGCTCCTTTGCTTGGGCAACGGCACCCGTGTTGTTGCAGTACACCGGGACTGGACCAACTCCTTCAGGGATTACGCCCAACTCTTGGACGAAATTCCTTATCCAAACCGCCTCTTTAGCAGCAGCTGATGCTGCGATGAACTCAGCCTTAGTGGTTGAATCCGCGATGGTGTCTTGCTTGGAACTCTTCCAAGAGACAGCACCACCATTGAGCATGAATACAAATCCAGAGGTTGACTTCGAATCATCCACGTCACATTGGAAGCTAGAATCAGTGTAGCCTTCCAATTTCAGTTCACCACCCCCATAGACCATGAACATATTCTTAGTCCTTCGCAAGTACTTAAGAATATCTTTCATAGCCTTCCAATGTATTTGGCCGGGGTTTGCTTGGTAGCGGCTCGTGACACTCAAAGCATACGCGACATCCGGTCTAGTTGAGATCATGCCATACATAATACTACCTATTGCCGAGGCATATGGCACACGTGTCATACTCTCTATCTCCTCATCCGTCTTTGGACACATAGACTTAGATAGAGTGACCCCATGGCACATAGGTAGGTGTCCTCTCTTGGACTCTTCCATAGAGAACCGCTTAAGTATGGTATCGATGTAGGTGGCTTGGGTGAGTCCGAGCATCCTTTTCGATCTATCCCTATAGATCTGTATTCCTAGAATATAAGATGCTTCACCCATGTCCTTCATCGAGAATCTACTATACAACCATACTTTTGTTGACTGCAACATTCCTACATCATTCCCAATGAGTAGAATGTCATCAACATAAAGTACAAGGAATGTCACAGTATTTTTAACTACCTTCTTGTACACACATGGCTCCTCGGGATTCTTGATGAAACCAAATTCCTTAATTGTTTCATCGAATCTCGGGTTCCAACTTCTCGATGCTTGTTTGAGACCGTAAATCGATCTCTGAAGTTTGCATACTTTATGCTCACTTCCTACAGATGTGAAACCCTCAGGCTGTGTCATATAGATCTCTTCCTCAATGTTTCCATTAAGGAACACAGTTTTCACAACCATTTGCCATATCTCATAGTCGTACCATGCGGCTATGGCTAGTAGGATTCTAATTGACTTGAACATAGCGACTGGTGAGAAGGTTTCATCATAGTCAACACCTTGTCTTTGAGTGTAACCTTTCGCGACCAGTCGTGCCTTGTAGGTCAGTACCTTACCATCAGGCCCAAATAGGAACTATTCCTTCGGGAGGGTTAACAAGAGTCCAAACATGGTTCGAATGCATTGAGTCAATCTCAGATTGCATTGCTTCAAGCCACAAATTAGAATCAGCATCGGAAATTGCCTCCTTGAAAGTTCTTGGATCACATCCAATAGTTTGATCACTATGATCATCTTCAAGGAGGAAACCATATCTCACAGGAGCCCTAGGAACTCTTTCAGAACTCCTAGGTGCGTCCATTTCTGGTATTGGCTCTTGAGGTGCGGGAGATTCACTTGGTACTTCAGTAGGTTCTCGAACCTCTTCGAGTTCTACTATCTTGCCTTTTCTATCAAGTAGAAATTCCCTTTCTAGAAAGGTGGAATTTCGGGAAACAAACACTTTTGTTTCATTTGTATAGTAGAAGTAGTATCCAATAGAATTCTTTGGATACCCAATGAAGTAACATAAGATGGATCTATTATCCAACTTATCTCCCACTGTCTGCTTCACGTAAGCAGGACATCCCCAAATCCTCAAGTATGAGTATTTGGGCGGCTTGCCCATCCATATCTCATATGGAGTTTTATCCATTTTCTTGGTGTGGACATTGTTCAACAATATTACCGCCCTTTCGAGCGCATAGCCCCAAAATGAGGTAAGAATCTCAGTGAAACTCATCATAGATCGAACCATGTCCATCAAGGTTCGATTACGACGCTCCGCTACACCATTGAGCTGTGGTGTGGCCGGAGGGGTCTACTGTGAGATAATCCCATTTTCTTTAAGATGGCCTTGAAATTCGGTACTTAAGTATTCTCCACCTCGATCGGATCGAAATGTTTTAATACTTTTCCCCAACTGATTTTCTACTTCAGCCTTGAATTCTTTGAACTTTTCAAAGGATTCAGACTTGTGCTTCATTAAGTACAAGTACCCATACCTAGAGTGATCATCGGTAAAGGTAATGAAGTATATGTGACCGTACTTAGTACCAATGCTAAGTGGGCCACACACATCAGTATGGATCAAATACAATAGGCCTTGAGCACGTTCAGGCTTTCCTGTGAAGGGTTGTTTAGTCATTTTTCCCTTGAGACAAGACTCACAAGTCGGTAGGGAGTTAATATCTGGCAAATCAAACATGTCACTCCTAACCAACTTGTTCATCCTATTCAAGGAAACATGACCTAGCCTAGCGTGTCAAAGTTGTGTCGGGTTCAAGCTATCGTTTTTCCTTTTAATAGTTGTTGTATGTGTTTCCACATCGTGAGTTGGAACTTCATTTAATTTTAAGGTGTATAGATCATTTTAGAGTTCCCCAATTCCAATCAAACATTCATTCTTGTATATATTGCAAATCGAATTGGCAAAATGACAAGAATATCCATCACTATCAAGCATAGAAACAGAAATGATGTTCTTTATTAATTCGGGAACAAATAAAACGTTTCTCAATAACAGCTTAAAATTTGAAGACAGAAATAAATAAACATCTCCTATAGCTACAGCAGCAACCCTTGCTCCGTTGCCAAGCCTCAAGTGGGTCTCATCCTCTCTATGACGCCGGCTTCTTGTCATTATCTGCAAATCATTGCAGATATGAGATCCACATCCAGTATCAAGTACCCAAGAAGTCGAATTAAGAGACATATTTATTTCAATGTAGAACATACCTTTTTCAGTTCGCAACTGCTCGAGGTACTCCTTGCAGTTGTCATTATCTGCAAATCATTGCAGATATGAGATCCACATCCAGTATCAAGTACCCAAGAAGTCGAATTAAGAGACATATTTATTTCAATGTAGAACATACCTTTTTCAGTTCGCAACTGCTCGAGGTACTCCTTGCAGTTCCTCCTCCAGTGCCCAGGCTTGTGGCAGTGGTGGCAAACATCCTCAGATTTATTTGGCTTTGAAGTCCTTGCCTTGGGCTTCTTGGTGGGCTTTTCCTCCTTCGCAGGGGCAGAACGTTTCTTACCCTTGTGTTTGGGCCCCTTCTTCACAGAGGAAGAAGAGCCCATAAGGAGGACGGGCTTGTCCTTCTTTATGGTCCCCTCGAACTTGACAAGCATGTTCACCACCTCTTCAAGGGTGGCTTCCAGCTTGTTCATGTTAAAGTTGACCACAAAGGGGTCGAATGCAGCAGGGAGGGAGAGGAGAAGCAGATCCACAGACAGCTCATGTGGAAGTGTGATATCAAGGCCCACTAGCTTATCAATGAGCCCAATCATACGAACCCCATGCTCGCGGACCGAAGTCCCATCGCGCATGCGGCTCGTCATGAGCTCCTTGACAGTAGTGAACCTCTCAGTCCGAGAGTTCTCCCCATACAGCTCCTTGAGATGAAGGTGTATGCCAGCAGCATACTCCGTCTTCTCAAAGCGCCGCTGCATTTCGTTGGACATCGATGCTACCGCATAGCACCGTGCCTTAAGCTCGTCGTCCCACCATTTGTCCAGCTTTTCCAACTCCTCAGGACTGGCATCGGCAGGGGCTTCCTTCGGAGGAGTCTTCTCTAGCGTGTAGAGAAGTTTCTCCGAAACCAAAACAATTTTGAGGTTTTGAAGCCAATCTTGGTAGTTCAAACCAGTGAACTTGTTGCTATCCAGTATAGCAGCAAGTTGATTTTTGATAAAAGACATTGTAATAGCAGTTTATACTGAAAAGAAAAACAGACATGCATTACAGACTATTTATGAAAAGCGCTAAGACATAAAAAAAGGTCATTTAGTTTTATGAATTACCCTCCTACTATTTTAACGATTTCACCATCCTCTAATGAAATCAAGAAAGCAAGTTTCCTTAGTGGGTACACATAGTCCAATCAAGAAATCATGGTCCCGAATAATATCAGCCAACCATGACCCTCAAAAGGTAGAGCCCAATTGCAAAAGATGCAACCTCCTTGTATTTACCTCACGTCCATTAAGGGCCCAATAATATGACGCCGATTATTATCACGTGTCAAGATGACCCATCAATTTTGAGTCGTGATGGACGGTCCCCTTAATATCCCCAATAATATGAGCCAACGTTAAAGAGAGTTCCAACCAACTCACAGCAAGTGTCAATGGCATGTACAGCTTTCAGGCATACATAACCCTCTCAATATGAGCCGGGCCATGTATACGTGTAGCATCGACGTACACCCATTGTTGATGGAAGGTAGGAAATTTTAAACAATATTTAAATTCCCTTAGTTTATCGAATAAACTTTTAATCTTGATATAAATTTTAAATCAAATTTAAAATGAGGGATTTTAATTTTGAAATTTGGTCTCAATAATTTTAAATCAAATTAAAAATTGCGGATTCAACAGATATATATCACGCATATATAATGGGATGATCGATAAGCGAGAGCTATGCGATCCGTGGTTGCCAAGCACGGATCTAGGTCCAATCCTCGGTGACATGCAGTATGCAAATGCAATCCTATTACATCAGCTTCCAGTTTTACAAATATTCGGTCTTCAATATCTTTGATCATCGTCTCCACCATCTTCAAAAAGTCCTCCAACTAAGTCTAATATTTACATTTAAATAGTCATGACAAATAGGGGTACAATTTAAAGGGGTGGGAACGGGCCACAAACAGACCCACTTTGAAATTGATATCAACAATATTACAACCAAAATTTGTAAAACCTAGCATACACCTAACACATTGGGCATTGCTCTCGATCATCCCAAACATCAATTAATTCAATTAATTGACATAAATAAATAATCACATCAAATTTGTTAATTTCCAACAAAATCTCATTTTAAATATAAAATCATATTTTATAAATAAAATCTTATTTTGTCATTTCTAATTGCATCAAATTGGGCTTAAAACAATTTTAGGCCCAAAATCTCAAGAATTCCAAAATTTAATTTTGGTCCGACCAAAAAGGCCCAATATCAAATATTTGCCTGAAAACCCCTCGGTCCACCGGGGACAGGCCCGGAAAACCCTAGGAATCCAAAACAGCCATCGCATCGCCGCCTCAGAGCCACCGCACAGGTGGTGCGCCGCCGCCCGCACGCATGCCGCCACCGCTCCGCACGCCATGCGCTCCACCGTGCGCAACGTGTGCGCACGGGGGCGGCCACCTGCGTGACTAGTTCGGGCGTCGGCCAGTGGGCGCGGCGTCGCATGCCACCGTGCGTGACATGCGTGCACGGGCGCCGCCCATAAGGCACAACGGTGTCGCGCGCCACCGTGCGCGACAATCGCGCACCGGCTCCGACCAGGGGGCACGACGTCGCGCGCCACCGTGCGCGACATGCACGCACGGGCTCCGCCCAGTGGGCGCGGCGCTCGCCGAACGCCGCACGCACAATCGCGCGCAATCCGTCGCGACGGGCGCGCGTTGGCGTGCGACAACGTGCGCATAGGCAGAAAAATATTTTTTTTTTTTTGAAATTTGAGATCTGATGCAATACAGGTACAATTTATGTATTGACAGATCCGAGCCAAAGCTCTGATACCACAGTTGGCGCAGCAACGGATCTGGATCCCGCTCCCGGGGCGCAACGAAAGATTTAAAAATTTTGCACCGGGAACGGTCAATACATAACAAATACAGCAATAAAACATCCATAGGGTGTTTTAGATTGGTACCTTGTTGGCGTCTAGGCGCCTGGCTCCGACCAATTTCACGAGGAAATCGGCACTTCAACGGTAGGCGGTCGTCGTTCTCCTAATCCGGTCTACGACTGCAATCACGATCTCTTCGTCAGTCTGCACTAGAAAATGTGACGAATATTTCACAGACGGAATATCCTCATCACGACGGTTGGAACAAGTCCGACGACGAATACAGGAGGCGGCGCACGGCGGCGGGCGGCGGCGCGTAAGGGGGGCGGCGGCCGAGAGGGAGATGGAGAGGAGAGGGAGGCGTGCGTAATCTAGGGTTAGGTTAGAGTGTGTCATGCAAACTCTAAGTCATCTATACATAGACTTGTGATGGGCTTGAACCGGTCCGATGGGCTTGGGTCGGGCCCAGGCCCAGGGTGAACATTCATTTCAAGTCCATCACCGTGGCTCCATCATAATCCCGACCGACGATCAGATCGTACCGATCTACACAGTTTACAAAACTGAGTATTATGATGTGAAAACAATTTTTCGGACCACCTAGTCCAAAATAGCAGTTTGGCCCCTGCAAGTTTCAAGGATAGTCAAACTAGTCCAAACTTTAGGGAAATTGCATTTTGACCCCTGTTCAATTTTAGGAAGTCGCACTTCCATCCTTCCTCCTCCTATGCTCAAAAAATTGAGCTTAATTTCCGTGTGGGAATCGAGAGACCAGTACTTGTGTGACCCTCAATGGTTCAGGGATACAGCTAGCCGTAGGCCCACAACATGTGTGACTCCAAAACCACATTTTCGGACTAGCCCATCGGATCATGGTAAAGCGCCTAGCAACATCGCCCCATGATCCCCTAGGTATCACTGATAGTGCCTGCAAGAACCAGTTGGTCATGGTTAGCGTACAGTACGGTCCTTTAAACACAAATATCCCGATCAGAACAACGAGCATTGGCAAATCGAGAGTCGCTAGAGATCCAATAACCATGCATACATCTCGGAGATCAAATAGTGACATCGCTTATGTTACTAGGTAAACCCATTTACCTAAAACAAATCTAGTACTCTTGCCAGAGATTTGTCACACTATTATCTCCTCAGATAGCATAGGATATCCACGCACAAAGCCGAGCGGTGAATCCTCGACAACGAAGCATCGACTCCTACATTCATCGGGACCTCACCCAATCCCGCCACCTGATGACCCCAATAGAGTCGGTAAACGGGTCAAAGTGAGGCACCTATCATGTAGAGTCTCAATGACGTTTCGAGTAGTGAGGGCTAATCTGTACAACCAAAACCTCGGACTTATCCACTCGACAAATGGTAACCACTTGGAAAGTCCGAACGAGGGTAGTTCGATAGATCACCAGGTCACTATCCATCTGCATGCTCAGAACATCACAATGTTCCCTACCAATGAAACGTGGTACTTCACATCGTAGATGCTAGTCTCAAGCTCAGGCGGCCTTATCCTCATTTTGACGGCCCAATCGATTAGGAACGAGTTTATATGGTTCATTCTAGGTCTTTATCCAACATAATTGTTAATATTATAAAATAATAAAGATAAAGAATGCCATATAAGAATACGAATTTCATAAATAAAGATCGTTTACAAAGAGTCAACAAGAACCCACACGCCACAAGTTGGCTAGTTGGGCACCTACTCTAACAGTTAGTCACACAGTCTGCGGGGCTGGTGTGCAATGGTAGAAGCTAGGAGTTCTTGCGGCTGCTGGTCATAGAGAGTGGGTTACAACGAGGTTCGTTGTAATCAAAGTCTTCTAGTGGATCCTTCCCGTGAAGGAAGAAGGGGAGATGTAGGAGATTGAGCTCCGAACTTCCAGAAACTCATTCAGCGTATCTTTCTTTACTGTTTTCAGTATTTACACTCATACGCATCACATATTTGCTTACGCGTTTATAACTGTTTCATTGGGCTTCGAACGATAGAGTACAATTTGAGTTATTTCCGCATGTTTTATTTACATTACTCAATCTGTATCTCGGTGCACATTGTATTCAAGAACACTGACCTATTTCAGCTCAAGTTAAGTTAACCAGATCGTTAGGCCGAATTGTCGAGCTGGTTCTAGTCTTCATGCTGGAATCAGCATGTTTAGCTCTCGCCTTGTATCGGGCTGATTTCAACTCAAGCTGAAATCATCTTGATCTTTGCGAACCCGGCTTCAACTTTTGGCTGAATCCTGCGTCTTGTTATTTGGTCTGGTTACACCGTCTAGCACTGGTTATTGGTCGAATAACTAGTCATTGCACATGTACAGAGGTAATTCTATCCCAACAAGTGGTATCAGAGCAGGTTGCTCTTGAATAGTGCATTTTCTTCGAAAAATGTTTTTAAACAGTTTACGCTCTGATATCCGTTCGTAAGCCTGTCTGTGCTACAAATTGGAAAGTTTCCAAACCTCGGCATATGGATAGGGGGAGGAATGCTTCTTGATGCGCCTCGGATCTATATGTATGAGAAATTTTTTTGTGGCATAGACTTTTCAAAATCTGATGCATACACAAAGCTTTCGATAAACTGTCTTCCTATGCATAAAATCGTTTATTTCAAAAATAAAATTACCCCATGTTTTGTTAAGGGGGAGTTTGGTTTTAAATATTGAGGGGGAGACAAGGTTTCTAACTCTTTTTGATTCCCACAAAAAGGGGGAGAAATATTTTTAGCATAAACATACATGCATATGTTTATCCAGATTTTGTGTTAATCAAAAAAGGGGAGATTGTTGGATCTGTGTTTACAGATCAGAATCTAAGTTTTGATTCACACAAAATCTGCTTCTATTGTACTAATGCTCTACTTGATATGCGCAGCTTTCTTAGACTGGAGTACACGTGAAGATATCCGAGCTAGGACAGTGAAGGGACGCCTGAGCTGGACTGGTCGAAGATATCAAGCTGGAACAGTAAGGGGACGCCCCAAGTGGTTCGGCAGTTTACTTCCAGAAGTGCAGGGAACATCAAGCTGGTTCATCAGCTGGATGTTGGAGCAGCACGAAGATAAAGCGCAGAGAGTGAAGAGAAGTTCAAGCGCAGAATCAAGAGCAGAGGTGAAATGAAGAGCTTAAGCGCAGAATGCTCAATTACAGAATAGCTCAAGCGCAGATCAAGTGAAGTGTACAAGAGCAATGATTGAGTGCGAAGCCGTATACAAGAGCAGTGATCAAGTGCACGCTTGATCATTGAACACGGCAATAAGCAGTTCATCAGAGGGATTTCAGTCTTTGGGTAGACTGAATCAGAACTGCTTAAAACGTTTGCTTGCGGATGATTTCGAGGAGGTGTCTGAATGGATCAAGAGGATGAGAAAGCAAAACTGGGGCTCGTGACGAGAACAATAGAGCCCAACTGGTTAAGTACAAACCATCTTGAATAAGAAATGACCAGCCGGGAGCAGACAAACCAGCTGGTCGTATGATATCTGTGAGAAGCTTGATCTCACAGATATATCAACCAGCTGGTTGGCGACCAGCTGGAAATGGGGTAAAGCTGGAGCCTCAAAGCAGCTCGAGGAGCAGGAAAGAACAGCACAAGCTCAGCTGCAGACAAAAAGTGGCGCAGATGCAGAAGTTTCTCCAGAAGATCAGCTTGAAGATGAGAACAAAGAAGCTGGTGAGGAGAAGGAGAGAGCTTTGCAGGAGCTGATGAAGCAACCAACTTAACACAGAAACGAGCTGAGAAAACAGAACCAGACAAATCAATCTTGTCAAGCAGAATTTGTTTGAACAATCTACGAAGACCAACTCAATTGGTTCAAACTGATCTTCTACGTCCTGTTCACATCAGGAACAGATTGACAGAGCTCAAAGTTAGCAAAAGGCTGCAGAATTGCCGATGAACAGAGCTCAGGTCACATAAAGCCTGCAACGCATTAAATGCCAAAGGACACAAAGTACATATGCGTCAGAAGACTTTTCAGAACGGCTACATCTTTGTGTCCAACGGATATATCCAAGCAGAGGCTTTATAAAGAGGCACAATGAAACAGATTGAAGTATGCGCAAAAATAGCGAGAGTGTGTTGTGCAAATCCGAAAAGAAAACACTTGAAGAAACGCACAACACTGAATCTGGGGAGATAGAAAAAAACCAGCTCAAACCAGGAGCACTTCCCAGAGTATGTGAGATTTAATCCATTGAGAGACTGTGCTTAGACTTTAAATCTTACACACACACATTCACTCATATTCGAGAGTTGAGCGAAATACATAAAGAGTGAAATGATTCAAATACTCTCCATTGTAGTCTTTGGACAGAGACGTTAAAAAAGTCTGTTTGTCTTTCTCACTGAGACGTTAAAGAAGTGTATGTAGTCTTTGGACAGAGAAGTTAAACAAGTCCTTGTAGCCTTTCTCACTGAGGCGTAAAAGAAGTGAAGTTAGTCACACAGTCTGCGGGGCTGGTGTGCAATGGTAGAATCTAGGAGTTCTTGCGGCTGCTGGTCGTAGAGAGTGGGTTGCAACGAGGGTCGTTATAATCAAAGTCTTCTAGTGGATCCTTCCCGTGGCGGAAGAAGGAGAGATGTAGGAGATTGAGCTCCGAACTTCCAGAAACAAATTCAGCATATCTTTCTTTAATGTTTCAGTATTTACACTCATACACATCACATATTTGCTTACGGGTTTATAACTGTTTGATTGGGCTTCGAATGATAGAGTGCAGTTTGAGTTATTTCCGCATGTTTTATTTACATTACTCAATCTGTATCTCAGTGCACATTGTATTCAAGAACACTGAGCTATTGCAGCTCAAGTTAAGTTAACCAGATCGTTCGGCCGATGTTTCGAGCTGGTTCTAGTCTTCAGGTTGGAATCAGCATGTTTAGCGCTCGCCTTGTATCGGGCTGATTTCAACTCAAGCTGAAATCAGCTTGATCTTTGCGAACCCGACTTCAACTTCTGGCTGAATCCTGCGTCTTGTCATTCGGTCTGGTTACACCCTATAGCACTGGTTATTGGTCGAATAACTAGTCATTGCACATGTATAGAGGGAATTCGATCCCAACATCCCAGCTTTCATCTCGAAGAACAGTCGTTCAGTGGATAAACAAAAATATATCTTCGAGAGATTTCTTCTGTTTACCTTAGCCTTTTCATATTGCTCAAAACCAGAAGAGTTACAAACCCTGTGTGTGTTGTATTCATTGATTTATTCGAAACAGAGTTTGTAAAGAACTTGCTAAGTGAAGCAATTCTAAAAATACATTTACTTGTACCCAGCAGAGGATTCTGCATAGATTTGGGTGCTAGGAGTTCACGTTAAGTGATTCTTACGTGATTGGATGTTTGCAGAAGCTGTAATTATCAAATCTTCTAGTGAAACCTTCCTGAAAAGGAAGAAGGGGAGACGTAGGATTTAAGATCCAAACTTCCAGAAACAAATTCTTGACCTTATCTATTTATTTGTGTGCATCGTTATTAACTTAATAGTTCACTATTCAATCGGTTTATCTCCGCACATTTATTGTTAACCGAGAGAACAGATTTGAACAGAGAGCCTCAAAGCTGGTCACTCAGCTTTGCGTTAAGCACAGGCTTGTGAAACAATTTTAAACGGATTTGAAACAGAAAAATCGAAGGAGTTCATTCAACCCCTCCCCCTTTCGAACTCATGGGCTTATTTTAACTCTTTTTTCGATGCTATTGATCCTATCATACCCTCTGGTTTACCAACACTTAGTCATTTTACACCACATATTCTCTTATCCTCTCTAGAGAGTCCGACATATATTTTCCAAACCCTCGTCGTCACTGTTCACTCGACCTAGTATTTTCCAGATCACTGGAGATTGGTCGGTCAATTTTGAGTGAGGGTACCTCGGTTGGAAACCTCTCTTCAGTGGTGACATTTCCATACCAGTTTGGTGGATAGAAGCTACTGGAATAGAGAAGTTGAAGAGTAGCAGAGGTATCAACTTTTAGCATTTTTCGGCTGAGTACGCTTCGGTTCAGGTAACCGTGTTCTACTTGTGTTAGTTTCTGTTATTAGCGTTAACCTTTGAGCTAGATAGTTCTTTGTTGTTAGTCGTAGTTGTTCTGAGTTGAGAGCTTTGACCGTGAGCAGTGTGAGCTTAAACTCGAGCTGATCTCTTAGATATCCTGATAGATAGTACCTCTCTTGTGGTTTTTTCGTGAGCTGCTGGCCCTGAGATGTTGGCCGAGACCTGAGCATCGCAGTGCATGCATTCACCTTTCAGTTGTGAGATGTGCTGAGGTATTGTGGTAAGTCGGAGCAAGGTACGAATTTGAGCTTGTGATTATAGCTTTGAGATAGACATTTGAATATATCCGTGTGTGCTGGAACGCTGAGTTGTTTATGGCATGCTGTTGTCTGAGCTGTTTATTTGCTGAGCTGTCGTAGCTATTATGCGTGTGCTGAGTAGCCGCACTGATTGTTTACTGTCGTGCCTGTTACTGTGAGCTGATTTGCCCGGTCGTGTGTAGCATGAGAAAGCATGAGTTGATCTTTTCTTGTATTTGACGTGCTTCTTTTCATGTATTTTATTGTATGTTGTTGCATGAGTTGTTGGCATTGAATACATACATATCATGTTGAGCCTGATCCTTTAATTTAGGAACCCGATTGATGATGTTGATAGCACCAGTATGCTGTTTTAAAAATAAAATGAGGTGTAGACTGTCTCCCGCTCGACTCCCCGATACGAGACTTGTGTCGCCATGAGGACCAGTGGTGTAACGCCCAGAAGTCCATAATTCCACAAATGTAAAGATAAAAGTTTTGAGGGATCTATTTGTAATTTTAATTTCCAATCACCTTTTACCTATGCTGATCTGTTTCAGTTTAGGGCGCGGTTGCGAGAGCTGTCTGACCGGTCAAGACAAGCCCGGTGCGTTTCATTTTTAACCAAATCGGTTCGGTCTTCATTTTATTTGTTTTTCAAAGTAGGGTAGCACTTTAACAAAATGTGTTTTCATTTATCTTGGCTTTGAGGTTTTTGTATAAATACCTACACAAGAACCTCTCACCTTCATTCACAAAACCGTAACGTAGAGAAAAACCTTTTTGAGAAAATGGTGTTCTCTGTAAAAAGAAAGCCGACCAAAGTTTTAAAATCTTTTCAAAGAGACGATCGTGTTTGTTCGCTTTTCTGACCGGATAAATCTCTGCTAATTGTCGTCATCGTTAAGGCAAGTAAACTCAGTTTCTTACTATACTTTGGAAAACATATATTGAATTCCTTCTTGTCTGTGTGTGCTAGTTTTAAAGGTTTGAGAAATGTCTTTTTGTTGTTTGCAAACACAGAGTTGAGATCATGATGATTTCTTGAAAAATATTGATTTGTTGAGATTTTGATACAAAAAAGTTGTACGAAAATGTTTTATGATGTTCGTTCTAGTTTATTCTTGAAAAGTCTGGGTGTTATGCAAGTAGCTTACAAGCAGTTTACGTGTCCTTGTTTCTAGAATGTTTCATTAGATATTTTTGATTTCTTCATACTAAGGAAATCTTCTAAGCTGTTAGTCATTTGAGCTAAGTTCGCGATCTGTTTTTCCCAGAGCTGTTCATTACCAGTAATATGTTTACTTTCATAGAGCTGTTATTATCCGTAATCTATTTACTTTCCCAGAGCTGTTTATTATCCGTAATCTGTTTTTCCCAGAGCTGTTTATTACCCATGATCTATTTTCTTCCCCAGAGCTTGTCGTGATCTGATTTCATTGTCTTAGCTGAGTTGACCTTGTTTGACCATAGTAATCTGGTCAGCTCGTTTAAGTTGTGTTGACGTTTTCGAATATGAGTCGACCAAACAGCCTAGAGCTGATTTTCTATTCTGAGTTGATTTACGCTCGCGTTCTGTTCATGCTCCGAGCTGATTCGGCTTAGGTCCATTCTGGACTAATACAGTAACTTTAAGTTTAATTCTTCTTTCCTTTAGATTCGATTCGAAGGTATAACTCTAATTCGTTCGCAGTTATACCCATTTCAAGAGACAGTTCATCAGCTTAGGTCTCTGCTTTTCGTTATTCGTTTCTGTAGCCTGAGCTGATACCAGTTTTGTTCTTCGATTGAACTCTAATGAATTCCCAGTAGCTTTAGAACATCAAATAGTTTGAAAATAGCAAACCATTTTTGAAATCGATCTGTTTCAGATCAAGAAAACCATATTTACAGAAAAGAAAAGAAAATAAAGAATTTACAGAAAGTTTAAAGGAAGTATATTTCAAAATTTTTGTGATTTGTGACGAATATCAGAGGGCAAATAGAGGGTGATTGGTAATCGGTCAACGAATCGGAGTGCCCTGCCAACAGAGGGTGTGTGGTAATCGGTCAACGGATCGGAGTGTTCTGCCAACAGAGTCAAAGACTAGGGCATGTGGACAACAGCAAAGTGTCGTTGGGTACCGCTCCACCTGGAACAGTTAATTTTGATCCAGCGAATAGAGGACCTACATAAAATATTTCATTCACCCTTCACCATAGAAAAAGAGGAGTATTGTGGGTTGTTTATAACCGAGTATTCAAGAAAGATAAATTTACTTCCTTTATAGATTAAAGTTTTACAGTTTAAAGCGCTGCAGCTAGCAGTTTATTGCTTCCAGTTTTCAGTTTAAAGTTTAAAGTTATTTTATGCATGTACTGCCTACTCTTGTTATAATCAGATTTGCTTGCTGAGTCTCTAGACTCAATAGTTTTCCTAATGCAGGTGATCAGGTTTAGAAGTTGCTTGTGTGCTCAGGTTGGATTAGATCATAGGTATTTATCGTGGAACCTGCGTCCCCGTGCTAGCACAGATTACCTATTTTTGTTTAGCTTAGATTTAGTGTATTCAGTTTGTAAAGAATTTCTATCAGTTATTTCATATATAACTCTCTGTACATTGAACGAATATATCTTGCTAAGTTTATAAATATTTTGCATCTATTCACAGCCTTGATTTGTGCACTTTCTAGTCGTGAGCTGAAAATTCTATGCAATTGCACCTTAGTCCTAAAAGTATTCGGTTTATTGATTTGTATCCGATAAGATTTTTGAGTCCTTTCAATTCGATCTTGAAATTTATTAAAATTTCGATTTGGAAAACGTTGTCGTTTACAAGTGGGTAACTCCCAACCCTCAGAGAGATGAAAGGCACCAGTTGGGTTGAGCTTGATGATTATGCTACTGGTACCACGTGTGAGAACGATCGGGTAGCTCCCATACTCTCACATGCATTGTGGCCACTATGATTGTTGATTGTCAGCTGAGTCGCTGCTTTGATACCGATGATTCTTGGTCCCCTCATGTATTGCATGGCACGATAAGTTATATGTTGTATTTGATAGATGTATTATGATTGCTCTTCGTATTGGGGTTTGACCCGTACCCTTGGGGATGTTTATTTGGGTATTTGGATTCAGGTAAATCAGTTGGTCCTTGAGATGCATCAGTTGGTGGAGCCCCATAGCCGTTGAGTTCCCAGTCATGTATATATAGATCGTATCGAGTCATTGCCAGGGGATTCCCATTGTAGTTGTTCTATTTCTGATTCCCTTTTGTATCTATATATATTTCTTTCGTGGATGTTGAGTTATATTTATGGGCTTTTGAATCAAACTCTATATTTTGAGCATGCGGGTATTTTGAATTTGAATTTTAATTCAGACCAAAAAGAAAATTTTAACCACTTTGAAAGCTTCCGTGTTTTAGCGTTGATTGTGTGCTTTTTCAGTATTATGAGCACCAGACCTGACACCAGACATCATGTTTGCTCTCTGTATGTGTTCTAGATTCCTAGATGACCCTAAACAATTCCATTTTATTACTTAAACCAATTCTTAAACATCTAAAGGGAACTTCAAATGTGGGTCTTTGGTATTTAAATATTCAAGTTTTAATTTAATTGGCTATTCAGATGCAGATTACACATGATGTAAAATTGATCGGCAAAGCACGAGTAGAAATTTCCAGTACTTGGGATATAGATTGATTTCATGATTTAGTAAGAAGCAGTCATCAATGCCACGTCTACAGCTGAGACAGAGTACTTAGAAGCTGAGAGCTGTTATGCTCAGATCTTATGGATACACAACAGCTTAGATACAATGTTTTTTATGCAAGCGAAGCTCCCATCTTCTGAGATAACACAAGTTCCATTGCCATCACCCAAAATACCGTGTTGCATTCCCGAACAAAGCATATTGATATACGCCATCATTTCATTCGAGACCATGTGCTTGTTAAGAAAATTTATAATTTTTGGTGATAACAAAAACTAGACTAAGAACTGAACTTAAGACTAAGATTTGGATCTTAAGTAAATCGAGCTTTCGGGGGAAGTAAGAATTTCAGATCTGGACTTCATGCTATCAAGATGAGTATATCAGATCAGAGAAGAGCGGTGCGTATTTAACAGAGGATTTCAGATTTCAGTTATTCGGGTTATTTTCAGTTGTTGGGTTAATAATTTCAGATCCGAGCATAGATCAGATCCGAAGGTATCAGTTTCAGTACAGAGGCTTCGTATCAGATCCGATCAGTAAAAGACTCAGATTCGAACATATTCTACTCAGAGTACTTCAGATGTATTATATCAGATCTCAGAAACAGAGATTCATATCAGAATAGGGTATCTCAGATATTCAGTTATTCCGGGAATTCAGATTTGACTATATTTCTATTTTTAAAGAAGACAAAAAGGGTTTTTCAGATCTGAAGATATCGTTAAAGAAAAGGGGGAAGATATGCGAGAGAAAGAAAGTAAAGCTTATATATTTGAGAGCAGATTTCAGATCTCTGTGTCGAAACAGTTTTGAGTTTCAGAGTTAACAGCTTTATATTCCAAAGGATTCAACGATCGAGATTCAATCGTATAAATCCTGTTAGACAAAGTGGATGAAAGAGACTCAAGTTCAGAGCTATTTGGAGAATATTTTGCAGACGCAGAATTGGTTTATACGATGTTTACCTATTTTGGGTTTAAAGTCAATAAAGCTCTGACAACAGCTGACAGACCTTTGAATAGAATTAATGGAGCAATTAATGCATTGATACGATGAAGATATGCAAACAAGTTTGTGTCTACTGGCTCAATTAATGACCGTTGAAGATGGAAGAGTATATATAGCTGAAGATTTCAAACAAAAAAGCTCTCGGTGATTTTGAAAAAGCTCTCTCTTTCTGTCGTTAACTTTCAACGTCTTGAAATTATTTCATCCTAGATCTTATCATCTCGAAGAACAATATTTGAAGTGCTTACACAGAAAATACCTTCGAGATATCTTCTGGTTTACATTTGTAAACAAATTTCATTGTAAAAGATTTACAGGACTCTATTGTATCGCATTCATTGTAAAAATCAGATTAGAGTCTGTAACGAACATGATTCTTGAAGCAGTTCAAAAAATTTGTAATCAGCAGTGGTATCTGCGTAGAATTTTGTTGCTAGGAGTTCACTTGTAGAGTGGCCTGAGTCATCGGGTGTCACAGAAACTGTACACATCAAATCTTCTAGTGGAACCTTCCTGAAAAGGAAGAAGGGGAGACGTAGGATTTAAGATCCGAACATCCAGAAACAAATTCTCGACTCTATCTTTTACTTACTTGCATCGTATTTATTGTTAATTGTTCACTGTTTAATCGATTTCCTTCCGCACAATATTTGTTAATCGAGAGAACAGATTTGGACTGAGAGCCTCAGATCAGGTTACTCAGATCTGAGTTAAGCGAGGCTTGTAAAAATAGTTTTAAGGTTTCGAAAAATCAAAAATAGAAGGAGTTCATTCAACCCCCCCTTCTGAACTCCTAAGCTTACTTTAACTATATTTTCAATTCCATTGATCCTATCAGTGCTGAAGAAAAATATTCGGCAGGAGCATGTTCCAACAGATCAGAAAGTAGCTGACATCTTCATGAAGCCTCTTCCGGAAGCTAAATTTTCGTACTTTGGAAATATTTTAGGTCTCTTGGATATGTCATAATTTATGTTCGGTAAGCATTTGTTCAGGGGAAAATTTTGGTTCAAACAGATAAGAACGGGAGTCTGATGAATGTCTCTATGCTGATCAGGTCCGTGCTGATCTGGTCAGTGTTGGTCTGATACATCTTAGGGACATATACAATCAGATTTTATCAAAGTGTTTGAACTAATGGTTTCCGTACTGATACAGTAACATTTGAACGGTTGAGATTATTTCGCCTTTTAAAATTATTTTAAAATTTGTATGGTTACATTTTTTGACTTTTAAACGACTCTCAACCCTGCATTGACGCGTGTCTATTAATTTTTCTATCTCAACGTTCACACATATACATTGTACTTTTTCATCTGTTCCCTTACGATTTTGTAAAACTCTCTACATTTCAAAACCTCTTTCTTTCCATCGCTCTTAAATCTCTTTTCAATCACACTAATACTAATATGGATTCTTTCGTGCACAATGCCCTGCTGGTTAACTTTGAATTTGTGCTAACCATGGCCGATGAAGGCATGGTGAAGATGTTCAGGACATTGGATGAGTCAAAGCTCCGTGGATTTTTAGGAGTCTCCGGTTTGGTTTATGAGAAATCCGTAACACAGTTTTTGGAGAATAGTATGTTCGGGAATGCGGAAATCATTACTATAGTCTCTGGAGTCAAGGTGGTTATCTCAAAGGAGATTTTTGCAGATTTATTTTAGCTCCCATCTGAGGGGATTTTTAGTTTTTCCAAATTACAAGCCAAGGTGGTGGCTGATATGAGCGAGATGTTCTCGATGAATGGTGCTCCATTCAAGCTGTTGAGCAAGAAGAAGGATATGGAGGTGGAGTATCAGCTGCTAAAAAACATTGTGGCCAAGTCTCTCACGGTCAAAGCTGGGTCTTTTGATGCTGTCACTACCAAGTGCTTTGGTATGATGGTGGAAATCTCCCGGAATTCCAGTCAACTGGGTGCACGTGCTGTTTAGCATTTTGGCTGCCATGGTATCTATGCCTGGCAAGAAATCATACGGATACGGCGTGCAGCTCAGCCTACTGTTAGAGAAGATGTGACAAATGGATCTTGGGGAATATATGGCTCTACATCCCCTGAATGTGTTGAGCACCAAGTCCGTTCACATCGAAATATTGAAGAATCAAGCTTCCATCAAACTCGAGGGTGCGACAAAGCAGCATGGGGAGAAGGAAGCAAAACCTGCAGAGCGAAGAAGAAGAAGGCACTACAGGGGAGCAAGCAAAATGTGGAGGGGATCTCCCGTCAGACCGCTCAGATGCGATCGAAAGCCAGCTTTGAATCAGTAGAGCATCCTCTGGAGACAATTTTTATGACCAAACCAGGTGGCGCATGATTGAAGAGAAATATGTTTCTAGCTTCTTCTGATTGTCTACCGCTTCCATGGAGGTGCCCATGCCAGTTAAGAGAGCCCATTCCAAGAGGACAAAGAAATTAAAACCTCTTAGAGCCATTCTCGCTGGAGCAGCTCAGGTCACTATACCTGTGTTAGAGTAGGTGCCCAACTAGCCAACTTGTGGCGTGTGGGCTTTTGATGACTCTTTGTATAAAACAATCTTTGTTTATGAAATTCACATTTTATATGGCATTCTTTATTGTCGTTGTTTTTATAATGTTAACAATTGTGTTGGATAAAGACCTAGAATGCACCATAGTGTATGTTAGATGTGATAGTGGATATGATGGCTATCATAAAACATATCTAATAGTCACTGTGAATTCTAAACTTGTTCCTAGTCAATTGGACCGTCAAAATGAGGATAAGGCCGCCCGATTTTGAGACTAGCATCTACGATGTGAAGTACCACGTTTCATTGGTAGGAAACATTGTGATGTTCTGAGCATGCAGATAGATGGTTTTCGTGGAATACTAGCGAACTACCCTCGTTCGTATTCTCCAAGTGGTTACCATTTATCGAGTGATGAGTCTGAGATCATGGTTGTATTGTCAGGCCTCGTGCTCAAATCAGAGATAAAAACATTCAAACACATGCGGAAGCTATTAAAAAGCGGGTAAAATTTTCGCTTTTGGCTTGACGGTTTAAAACAATATAATTCAAAATAATGCGATACTCAAAATAGATATCCCAGTTTAAGAAAACAACCAACAGTATAGCATAACAATCGCGACAACAACAAAATGTATCAAACTCCAACAACTGGATACAACAACCATGCGCAGGGCATCCCCTGGCTAACAACATTGATACATATAAATACGCTATACGCTACTGGGATACTCTAACCACCTCCTGGGGCACCACCGGCTGGGTTAAAAGCACGACCAGCTGTAAAACCTGGGTTTCCTGAAAACAACACAAACAAGGAAAACAACCAAGCCCCAGAGGGACATGGGGTCAAACCCCAGTACGGAGAGCAACAGAAATAGCTAAAATAATGCATAAGATAAAATGCAGATGTATGCATGAGACACCGGAGAACAACTGAAGGCTACGACCAACAAGGGAGCCAGGGAACTCAAACATAGCTCCAAGAGATCAGCAACGAATCAGTGGCCACGGGGTGAGTTCAAAGTGTGGTAATGAGCCACTCGCCTTGACACTCCACCCAAATACCAGATGCATCAAACAACTCAACATGCCGTTGCCTCGTCCATGAACTGTGGTAGTTAACCACTCGGCGCATGGTGGCTAACAAATCCCAGCAGGAAGATGAGAGTGCGGTATTGCTGCTCGCCCTCGCATCCTGGTAAGAAACAACAGCAATACACAAGGCACACACGGCCGAGATACAATACAAAGGGATCTGAAATGCAAGTGAATCAATGCGTGTATGCAAACAAACAAGAGCAGCTAGCATAAAACAATGCAACAACTACCAACACAGCATTCATATCCACCGAAACAATCCCAGCAATCTCACATTAAATCTCACGCCAATTCCAAGCTACATCAAGCTCAAATCCGTACCTCAATACTGCGCAACAATTACCACAAGGAATCCCGAGGAATCTGGTTAAAAACCTGCTAAACAACAAAGCACAATTCTCAGGGATTCTAACAGAAGCTCACGGCTGGGAGCCACGCTCCACCAACGCAATTACTACCAAAACAATTTACTGGAAGCTAATTCACAACTAGAAACGAGATCTCAAAGCTTAAACCCAAAGGCTACCTGCGCGCACAAACACACTGCCGGAGATAGCAGCTTCGCGATCTCTCCCCAGCGAACACTAGCCTCCAAAAGTGGTATGAATTGGAAGAGCTTCTCAAGAGGAGTCCAACGCTACCTCGAACGTATCAAACAAAGGCCGGCGACGACGGGAATTGCCGGAGAAAATCTACGGTGAACAGTAACCTAGGGTTCGAAGCGAAGAACACAATCGGGGGAAAATATCGCTAAGTATGAGATCTTGTACTTGAAATCGAAGACCAAGTCTTCCTTAAATACACACGCAAAAGCTGCTTAAAATCATCCACCGACAAAACAAGTCGACGCAAGCTACAAAAACTGAACAGTAACCTAGGGTTCGAAGCGAAGAACACAATCGGGGGAAAATATCGCTAAGTATGAGATCTTGTACTTGAAATCGAAGACCAAGTCTTCCTTAAATACACACGCAAAAGCTGCTTAAAATCATCCACCGACAAAACAAGTCGACGCAAGCTACAAAAACACAACCAGCAGATGCAAAGAACCAACTGATGAATTCTCAAACAACGCTAATCAAAACGGTGTCGCAGCGACTTAACAAAACAACGTCGCACCGCTTACGTCATAAAATCTGCTACCTGCTGGTTGCCTAAAACCATCGGCTGGTTTCCTCACACAATAACCAAAACGCAGCGTTTCAACTTAAATAAAACGGCGTCGCACAGACCCAACAACTGGTTGCTAATCCAACGACTGGATTCCTTAGCGATAACCCAAAATGACGTCGCGCCTACTACGTCATCCAGCCGCTAACTCTCGCGCACCAGCAGCTCGACAACCAGACGCAAGCTACAGTATCATTGACCATCATTGACCTCTTCTCTCAGCTGGTACCAGGCGCAACAACCAAAACGGCGTCGCTCCAACTTATCTAAATGTTGTCGTTTTGCCCTCAATGCAAAATACACAAATGCAACGGCTGGATTAAAAAACGTGCAACCAGATCTCTCCCAAACGAAGACGTTTAGGAATCTCATGCTACCAAAACACGCTACGACTGGATTTCACCAAATCGACCAGCTCTTACCACAAAACCAGCTCCCACAACAAGACCAGCTTTCACCACAAAATACCAAAAATACAAAAACTTCAAGAATTGTTCCAAATGCTATTTCAGACCCGAAAATGCAAACAAAACATCCAAACAGAGATCTGAACCACCAGAAATCTCTAAACACCGATTAATTCCAACAAATAAATCTTACTTACATAATCAGGTCTCACATGTATGGATTAGTCCTTACTACTTGAAACATCATTGAGACTCTACATGATTAGTCGCCTCACTTTGACTCGTTTACGCACTCCATGAGGATCATCAATTTTCGATATTGGGTGAGGTTACGAAGCATGTGGGATTCGATGCTTTGTTGTCGAGGATTCACCGCTCGCCTAGTGCGTGGATATTATATGCTATCTGAGGAGATAATAGTGTAACAAAGCTCTTGTCAGAGTACTCTTGTGCTTCAGTGTAAATGAGTTTACCTAGTAGCACTCGTGATGTCACTATTCTGATCTCCAAGATGTATGCATGGATAGCGAATCTTTAACGACTCTCGATTTACCAATGGTCATTGATACGATCGGGATATATGAGTTGAAAGGAACGTACTATACGCTAACCATGACCGACTGGTTCTTGCAGGCACTATCAGTGATACCTAGGGGATCATGGGGTGATTTTGCTAGGCGCTTTACCATGGTCTGATGGGTAGATCAGAAAAATGTGTTTTCTGATTTACAATGAGTTGTGAGCCCATGGCTAGCTGTATCCCTGAACCATTGAGGGTCACACAGTGTACTAGTTTACCAATTCCCGTGCAGACAAGGATATGGTACTCAAAGTGTTGAGTATGGTAAAAGGAAGGTTGGGAGTATGACTTTTCAAAAGTAGCTAAAGGAGTAGTACTTCCATATTTAGCTAATGAGAGCAGACCTGTCATATATAGATTTGTGGTCCGAAAATTTGATTTTGCATCATAATGATCAGTTTTGTAAAATGAGCACATAGGTGATATCTGATCATCGATCGGTATTATGATGAGACCACAATCGAGGGAGTCGAAACGAATCCCCTCACGCATGCGGTGTTGGGATCCGGATCACGCCTCCCGGCGAGGCAGCGGAAGAACGAAAAACAATGGCCGGGAGACGATCAATACGATAAAAACAATACCAATCTATGACCATTCATAGGGTGTTTAGGTGACTACCTTGCTGGCAACTCGTGCCTGGCTCCGACCGGTTTCGTAAAGAAAACGGCACTTCACGGTAGGCGGCGGTAGATATCGTCAATCAGGTCCACGATCGGAGACGGGATTCCTTCGTCAGCCTGCACTAGAAGGCCTGACGAGATCTGTGTTGGGGATCCGGATCCGCCCCCCGGTGAGGCAGCGGAAGAACAGAAAACATAAGCCGGGAGACGATCAATACGAAAAATCAATAACAATTATCGTCATTCATAGGGTGTTCAAAACCACTACCTTACTGGCACTTGTGCCTGGCTCCAACCGTAGTTACAATAATGTCGGCTCTTCTCGGTAGATTGCGGTAGAAATCGCCAATCCGGTCCACGACCAGAAACGAGACTCCTTCGTCAGCCTGCACTAGAAGGACTGACGAGATCAGCACGAACGGATTCTCCTCGTCGAATTGGCCGGAAACGACTCGGGAGATTGCGGTAGAAAGTGCCAAACCGGTCCACGACCAGAAACGAGACTCCTTCGTCAGCCTGCACTAGAAGGACTGACAAGATCAGCACGAATGGATTCTCCTCGTCGAATTGTCCGGAAGCAATTTTCCGGC
>KV010692.1:2277-16903 GCA_001598015.1 Dorcoceras hygrometricum | reverse complement strand
GCTCCGACCAGTTTCGCGAGGAAACCGGCACTTCACGATAGGCGACGGTAGATTACGTCAATCAGGTCCACGACCGGAAGGGAGACTCCTTCGTCAACCTGCACTAGAAGGCCTGACGAGATCTACACGGACGGATTCTCCTCGTCAAGATTGGCCGGAAACGATTTTCCGGCGAAGAGAGGCGGCGGCGGCGGCGCACGGCGGCGGAGACGGCGGCGGCTTGTAGAGAGGAGAGGGGCGGCGTGTTTTGTGCTTAGGGTTAGGGTTAATTGTGTAGTGTTTTGTGAAGTCGAGGTTTAGGTCTAATTAAATAGAATTAAAGATGGATTTGGACCAGCCCAACGGGCCCGGGTCCAACGGATGAACATTCAGTTCATCCCCATCACCGAGACTTCATTATAACTCCGATCGCCGATCAGATCGGACCGATCGAATCAGTTTCCAAAACTGAATACTATGATCTGAAAAACCATTTTTCAGAACCCCAGTGCAAAATGACCGTTTTGCCCCTCAACATCGTCAAATCACGATTTGACCTCTGTTGACTTTTTGGGAAGTCGCACTCCCCAGAATCCTATTCGTATGCTCAACACATTGAGCTGAGTATCCGTGCGGGAATCTCGAATCCAGTGCTTGTGTGACCCTCAATGGTTCAGGGATAAAGCTAGCCGTGGGCCCACAACCATTGTGGCTCCGAAATCACAATTCCGGACCTGCCCAACGGATCATGGTAAGAGCGTCTAGCAACATCGCCCCATGATCCCCTAGATATCACTGATAGTGCCTGCAAGAACCAGTTGGTCGTGGTTAGCGTACAGTACGGTCCTTTCAATCCATATATCCCGATCAGATCAACGACCATTGGTAAATCGAGAGTCGCTATAGATCCGATAGCTATGCATACATCTTGGAGATCAAATAGTGACATCACGAGTGTAACTAGGTAAACACATTTACCTAAAACACTTCTAATACTCTGGCCAGAGATTTATACACTATCATCCCCTTAGATAGCATAGGATATCCACGCATGTCTGCGAGCGGTGAATCCTCGACAACGATGCATCGACTCCTACATGCATCGGGGTCTCACCCAATCCCGACGCCTTATGACCCCAAGTGAGTGGGCAAACGGGTCAAAGTGAGACGCCTATCATGTAGAGTCTCAATGACGTTTCGAGTCGTGAGGACTAATCAGTACAACCAAGAACTCGGACTTATCCACTCGACAAATGATAACCACTTGGAAAGTTCGAAGGAGGGTAGTTCGATAGATCACCAGGTCACTATCTATCTGCATGCTCAGAACATCACAATGTTCCCTACCAATGAAACATGGTACTTCGCATCGCAGATACTAGCCTCGAACTCGGGCGGCCTTATCCTCATTTTGACGGCCCAATCGACTAGGAACATGTTCAGAATACACAGTGACTATTAGATGTGTTTCATGATAGCCGTCATACCCACTATCACATCTAACATACACTTTAGTGCATTCTAGGTCTTTACTCAACGCAATTGTAAATCATCATACACACAATGAAAGTAAAGAATGCCATATGGATAAATGCGAATATCATATATAGAGATTGTCATATACAAGAGTCTATAAACCCACACGCCACAAGTTGGCTAGTTGGGCATCTACTCTAACATGCGGCCACTCATGAGCTCCTTGACAGTGGTAAACCTCTCCGCCCCAAAAGTTCTCCCCACACAGCTCTTTGAGGTGCAAGTGTATGTCTCCAGCATACTCAGCGTCCTCAAATTGTCGCTGCAGTTCGTTGGACATAGAAGCAAACATGTAGCACTTAGCCTTGAGATCATGGTCCAACCATTTCTCAAGTCTCATCTGTCAGGCCTCGTGCTCACATCAGAGTAAAACCACACAAGCACAAACGAAAGCTACTAAAAAGTGGCATTTCTCAAGTCTCATCTGTCAGGCCTCGTGCTCACATCAGAGTAAAACCACACAAGCACAAACGAAAGCTACTAAAAAGTGGTTAAAATTTTTGCTTTTGGCCTGACAGAAAGGTACATAATTTAAAATAGGATAATACTCAAAATAATCCCAGTTCTATAAATCCACACTAGCTCAAACATTCAAGTACACAAACGGACCAACGGCTGAATACAACAAAAGTACATACAGACTTCCAGCTACATAGATCTAAGCATCACACGGGACATCCGACCCGCAGTGATACCAGTTCACATAAATAATATACATAACTGGGACACTCTAACTACCTCCTGGGGCATCTCCAGCTGGGTTAAAACCACGATCAGCTGTAAAACCTGGGATACCTGAAAACTAACACAGGAAAACAAAACAAAACCAAGCCCCAGAGGGACATGGGGTCAAACCCCAGTACGGAGAGCAACTGAAACAGCTAAAGAAACAGCATAAGATAAAATGCAGATGCTATGCATGAGACATAGAACAACAACTGAAGGCTTCAACCAAACGAAGGGAGCCATGGAACTCAAGCACAGCTCAACAAGATCTGCAACGAATGGTGGCCACTGGTGTGTGTACAATAATACGGGAATTACCCACTCGTCTTTACACCACACCAGAATACCAGATGCATCAAACAACTCAATCTACCGTTGCCCAACTGATGAACTGTGGTAGTTGCCACTCGGTGCATGAGGGCTAACAAATCCCATAGGGAGATGAGAGTGCGGTATTGCCGCTCGCCCTCGCATCCTGGTAAGAACAGAGCAACAACAACAAGGTACAAAGCAACAGGATCTGAAATGGCGTGAACAATGCATGTATGCATATAACAAAACCACTAGCATAAACATATGCAAAACAGCAGCCACTACAGCAAGCATACACGACCATTCACACAACCAGCAATCTCACATAATATCCCACGCCAATTCCAAGCTATAACAAGCTCAAATCCGTACCTCACAGCTTCTGCACAACCGAGAAATCTGGTAAGATCCTGCTAAAACAACGCACACAAAGATCTCAGTAACTAAACACAATTCACGATCTGTGAGCAACAACTCAACCAGCAGCTATCCTATATCTCTAACTCAACAGGAAGCTTAAACACAGGCTAAAGGTAAAACAACAATTCGAAGTTCTACCTGCACACACGAGCACACTGTCAAAGATAGCAACTTCGCGATCTAGCTCCAGCCAACTACAGCTTCCAAACAAGGTATAGGATGAAGCGCCTTCACTAGAGGAGTCCAACGCTACCTCAACCATGCACAACAACGACCGGAAACGACGGGAATCGACGGCGGAAAGCTACGGGGAACAGTGCTTAGGGTTCGCGATAGAGATTGGGAAAATATTCTATGTATGGGATCTCATACAGATTCGAAGACCCAGCTTCTAATAAATATGTTTCTCAACAGTTGGTAGAAACAAGAACAGATCCCACGGACAAAAATAGTCGCCACAACTAATATTCCCAACCAGCTGTTGAAATATCGCATCAGCTTTTGCCTAATGCTAATCAACGAAAAACTAAACAAAAACGGCATCGCACCAACTTAACCAAACGACGTCTCACAGAGAAAGGAACACGTCACTCGCTAGCCACTGCTGGTCGCTAGCCAACAGCTGATCACTCGCCACTGCTGGTCTCTCGCAACAGCTGAATACACGCTAATACACCAACTGCTGAATTCCTAGCGCTAATCCAAAACGTTGTCGTTCCAACTTAACTAAACGACGTAGTTTTGATGCCCACTGAGAAATACGCTAACAAAACCAACAGCTGGTTCCTGTTCACAAAACGTCGTTGCTTCAGGATCTCTTAGCGCTCTCTGCTGACCAGCATTACAAAACAGGCTAACGCGCAATGAATGAATCCAACGCCTGAAATCCACGTCAGCATTGCTGCTGCTTACCAAAACGCAACTACTGAAATACCAACTGCTGACGTGATTGCTCAACGATTGATGCAAAACCAGAACAAATATCTCTCCCGCGACAACTGATAGCATCTCTACTGCTGATATCTTTCCAACTGCTGAACACCAACATCTAGCGATAACTCATGCTAACCACTAATCGGTGAACTCAAGAGCTGAAACCAAAATCCGATAGCCTCCCTAAGCATATCGACTCAAAGCTGATCTCAACACTTAGGCAAATTCGATGACTTCACCAAGCACATCTACTTACAGCTAGTCCAAACACCGACCAACAACTGATTTGCGAAAACACAGGTCTCACATCTCTCCCCCACTAAAACACGATTTCGTCCTCGAAATGAAACAACAATTCCAGAAATAAAATACAACAGAAGAAAACCAAATAGAAATTCTCCTAACACTTGGCCAATAGTTCACGATAACTGAGCAAACAATAGACAACAACTAAGGAAAGAACAACCAGAAACTGGAATCCTATACGACATCTACTCAAACAGATGCGGCCACTCACGCTGTATATTTTCTTCTGGTTTCCAAGTAGCTTCTTCCCTACCATGTTTGCTCCATTGCACCATTACCAAAGTAATGGTTTTATTCCTCAACTGTTTCTCTTTTCTGTCAAGGATCCGCAAGGGATACTCAACGTAACTCAACGTCTGATCTAGCTCAACCTCGTCAGTTCTCAGCACATGAGACGGATCTGGCTCGTACTTCCTCAACATGGAAACATGAAAGACATCATGTAGAGAAGACAATTCTGGTGGCAACAACAACCGATACGCTAAAGGGCCAATCCTCTCATCAATCTCATACGGTCCAACATAACGAGGGGCTAACTTTCCCTTGTGTCCAAAACACATAACACTGCGAAACGGAGAAACTTTAAGGAATACCTGATCACCAACCTGAAACTCTAGAGGTCGACGCCTCTTATTCGTATAACTGGCTTGGCGATCCTGGGCAGCTTTCATCCGCTGTCGAATCAGATCCACATGAAATCCTCTCATCAATCTCATACGGTCCAACATAACGAGGGGCTAACTTTCCCTTGTGTCCAAAACACATAACACTGCGAAACGGAGAAACTTTAAGGAATACCTGATCACCAACCTGAAACTCTAGAGGTCGACGCCTCTTATTCGTATAACTGGCTTGGCGATCCTGGGCAGCTTTCATCCGCTGTCGAATCAGATCCACATGATCTTTCATTTGCTACACAAAATCTGGGGCAGATCCCCCACTTCTTCCCAACACACCGGCAATCTGCACTTCCTACCATACAAAGCCTCAAACGTCGCCATGCCAATCATTACTTGGTAGTTGTTATTGTACGAAAATTCAACCAAAGACAACGCGTCTTGCTAGCTACCACCAAAATCCATCACAACAGCTCGTAACATATCCTCCAACATCTGGATAGTTCTCTCAGATTGGCCATCTGTCTGGGGGTGATACGCTGTGCTCATAGCCAATCTGGTACCCAAAGCTGCTTGCAAACTCTTCCAAAACCTGGAAGTAAACCTTGGATCTCGGTCTGAAACGATCAAAACAGGCACGCCATGCAATCTAACCACAAAATCCACGTACAGTTTCGCCGTTTTCTTCAGAGAAAAGGTCATACCATAGGGAATAAAGTGTGCAGACTTCGACAATCGGTTGATAACCACTCAGATAGCATCGCATCCTCGGCTGGAACGAGGCAGATGCGTCACAAAATCCATCGCTATGTGCTCCCAATTCCATTGGAGCACTTCCAAACTCTGCAACAGACCACCGGGTCTCATCCTTTCGGCCTTAACCATCTGATAATTTAGGCAACGAGCAACAAAACCAGCAACGTCATCCTTCGAACCAGCCCACCAAAAGTGCGACTTCAACGCATGGTACATCTTTCGTGCACCAGGATGGACACTGTGTCTACTGCAATGTGCTTCTCTCAGGATCTCCTCCCGAAGATCTATCAAATTGGGCACAACCAATCGACCACGGAAACGCAAACAGCCATCAGACGAAACAGAATAGTCTTCCAACTTACCAGCCCTGACCTTCAACTTCAACTCGTGGATGTAAGGATCAATCCTTTGAGCCACTTTAATGCTCGAAATAATCTGTGGCTCAACTTGGAAAGAAGAAACCACACATAATCCTCAGTCGGGTAAAATCTCCAACCAGTAGTGCTAAGATGTTCACGGTCCTTAGACACATACAACGAAGCAAGCATCTCACCAGCCTTCCTGCTCAAAGCATCGGCCACTACGTTCAATTTCCCAGGCTGATATTTAATCTCACAATCAAAATCCTTCAGCAGCTCCATCCACCTACGCTGTCTCATATTCAAGTCAGGCTGCGAAAACAAATACTGCAAACTCTTGTGGTCCGAATACACCACAAACTGCTCGCCATACAGATAGTGGCGCCAAATCTTTAACGCAAAGACCACAGCTGCTAGCTCCAAATCATGAACTGGATATCGAGTCTCGTGCAGTTTCAACTGCCGCGAGGCATAGGCAATGACTCGACCATGCTGCATCAACACACAGCCCAATCCATTGGGCGAAGCATCAGAACACACGACAAAACCACCTCATCAGCTGAGAGTTAGAGATCAAGATTTCGCAAAGACTGCTTTTCTTACTAGGTATGGGCATTTTGAATTTCTGGTGATGCCTTTCGGATTGACCAATGCTCCTGCAGTCTTCATGGATTTGATGAACCGAGTCTTCCGAGAGTTTATAGATCAGTTTATGATAGTGTTCATCGACGACATCTTGGTGTATTCGACGACTCCTTTGGAGCACAAGGAGCATTTGAGAGTTGTTCTTTAGACGTTGAGAGACTCGCAGCTGTATGCTAAGTTATCTAAGACCCAAGAAACTACAAACCAGACACATTCCTAGGTCGCTCCCAGTTCAAAACAGCATCAACCTTACTGGGATCCACAGAAATGCCATCCGCTGAAATCACATGACCCAGAAACACGACGCGATCCAACCAGAACTCACGCTTATATAACTTAGCATACAGCTGCGAGTCTCTCAACGTCTAAAGAACAACTCTCAAATGCTCCTTGTGCTCCAAAGGAGTCGTCGAATACACCAAGATGTCGTCGATGAACACTATCATAAACTGATCTATAAACTCTCGGAAGACTCGGTTCATCAAATCCATGAAGACTGCAGGAGCATTGGTCAATCCGAAAGGCATCACCAGAAATTCAAAATGCCCATACCTAGTAAGAAAAGCAGTCTTTGCGAAATCTTGATCTCTAACTCTCAGCTGATGGTACCCTGAACATAGATCGATATTCGAATATACAGCAGAACCTTGCAACTGGTCAAACAAGTCATCGATCCTCGGCAACGGGTACTTATTCTTAACGGTAACTTTGTTCAGCTGACAAAAGTCAATGCACATTCTCATTGTGCCATCCTTCTTCTTGACAAACAAGATAGGCGCTCCCCAAGGCGACATGCTAGTTCTGATAAAACCTTTATCCAGCAAATCATCCAGTTGCACCTTGAGCTCTCTCAACTCTGCAGGCGCTAACGATATGGTGCACGCGAAATCGGAGCTGTGTGAGGCACCAACTCAATGTTAAAGTCAATCTACCTCCTCGGAGGAAAACTAGGAATCTCCTCCGAAAATAGATCAGGAAAATGACGCACCACTGGAACGTCGCTGAGCTGCACATGCGAAGAAGAAGATGCATCCAACGTGTAAATCATAAAACCCACGTTCTCCTCCGACAACAAGCTGAACATCTCCATCACTGAGACTAACGGAATCTTCGACCGGGAATCATGTCCGTAGAAGTCCCACTTCTCGCCAAACTGAGGCCTAAAACGCACGACCACATGGAAACAATCCACGGAGGCCCTATAGCTGGACAACACATCCATCCCAACTATGCAGTCGAAACCCACAACATCAAACGAATCAAATTCGCTATCAACACATGCTCACCAAAACTCAGAACGCCATGCAGCAAAACCTCTTGGGAGTACAAGCTTGTACCGCCAGGAGTAGAAACAGAAATAACATAGTGCAAAGAAGTGGTATGCAGACCATGCTCGACCACAAACTCATCAGAAATAAACGAATGCGATGCGCCAGTGTCAAACAACACTCGTGCAGGAAAATCAAAGACAAGGCATGTACCTGAAATCACACTGCTCGACGTCTCCTCCACTTGCTCCCTAGTAATAGCGTTCGCTTGAGCATGTTGGGGTCCAGAGAAGAACTGCTGAGAAGACTGTCCGAAACGCGACGGACCAGGCAACTGGAACGGCCTAAACTGCGTCTCTCCAACCCTAGGCTGCGGAAATTGAGGGGAACGACCCCTAGACGATCCTCCTCGACCCTGAGGTGGGGCTGTGGCTTGCTGCGATCTAGCCGGCGGACACACTCTCGCAAAATTCCCATACTGACCACAGATATTACAAGAGCACTGAGTCGATGGATGCTTGCCTCTACAAAAGCCACAACTCTGCCCTAGAACCACTGCTACTAGAGCTACCAGAACCAGAAGAACCAGAACCAGACTTCTTCTTAAACTGATGGCCACAAGGTCGGAACCTCTGGCGGCCAGACTGCTGAGCTAACTGCTGCTACTGCTCCTGGGGTTGATGGGCACACCGGGAAGACTTCGAAGACTGCTCCCCCCTGAACAGCGGGACGGCCACCCTGAGCACCCTGAGGCCTAGCACACGACCTCCGGTTCCACAGACCTTCCTCGATATCAATTGCACTATCTACAGCCTCTGCATAGCTCTTTGGTTTGCTCGACAAAACCAACGTATACAACTCTTCGTTCAAACCCTCAATAAACTTAGTCCTCTTGGCCCTCTCCCGGCCAGCCACATGCGGGACATACGCCAATAGAGAAGAAAACCTACGGGCATACTCCCTAACCGACATGCTGCCCTGCTCCAAGTTGTCGAACTCTCACTCACGAGCGTTCACATACGACTCCGGGACGTACTCCTATCAAAATGAAACACATAAGCTATCCCAAGAAATCTCCACATCGGTCTCCTCCAGAGTCCTCAAAGCGCCACGCCACCAACGCTCTGCACCTTTCCTCAGCTGAAAGGTCGCAAAACTCAACCGAATCACATCATCATACTGAACCCGATCAAACAAACCAGTGATGTGCTGTAGCCACGAATCCGCATCCTCGCTAGACTCGTCATCGTTGAAAATATGAGGACTCATCCTTTGGAATCGTGCCATCACTAACTCCATGCTCTCCACACGGGTAGCCAAGTCATCAACCTCATCCTCCTCAGGCCTACCACGAACCCAAGAAGGAATACTACGCAGATCCTCATTCTTTCCTTCGGATTCCTGAAACTGCCCCCTACCTCTACCTCGACGTCTAGGCGGCATCTCAACGAAGACACTAAACAGGATAAGATAACACAGAACAAGTACAGCATAGATATCACAACAATATGCAGCACATAATCACATAGTCAAACACAAGCAACACACACATTGTGCCTAGACCCAAGTGTGATCAAAGAAATCGAGCTTATCCCAGCTTAAGCTCTGATATCAAAAATATCAGGCCTCGTGCTCACATCAGAGTAAAACCACACAAACACAAGCGGAAGCTACTAAAAAGTGGTTAAAATTTTTGCTTTTGGCCTGACATAAAGGTACATAATTTAAAATATGATAATACTCAAAATAATCCCAGTTCTGTAAATCCACACTAGCTCAAACAGTCAAGTACACAAATGGCCCAACGGCTGAATACAACAAAAGTACATACAGACTGCCAGCTACATAGATCTAAGCATCACACGGGACATCCCACCCGCAGTGATATCAGTGCACATAAATAATATACATAACTGGGACACTCTAACTACCTCCTGGGGAACCTCCAGCTGGGTTAAAACCATGACCAGCTGTAAACCTGGGATACCTGAAAACAAACACAGGCAAACAAAACAAAACCAAGCCCCAGAGGGACATGGGGTCAAACCCCAGTACGGAGAGCAACTGAAACAGCTAAAGAAACAGCATAAGATAAAATGCAGATGCTATGCATGAGACACAGAACAACAACTGAAGGCTTCAACCGAACGATGGGAGCCATGGAACTCAAGCACAGCTCAACAAGATCTGCAATGAATGGTGGCCACTGGTGTGTGTACAAGAATACGCGAATTACCCGCACGTCTTTACACCACACACGAATACCAGATGCATCAAACAAATCAACCTGTCGTTTCCAACTGATGTACTGTGGTAGTTAACCACTCGGTGCATGAGGGCTAACAAATCCCAGCAGGGAGGTGAGAGTGCGGTATTGCCGCTCGCCCTCACATCCTGGTAAGAACAGAGCAACAACAACAAGGTACAAAGCAACAGGATCTGAAATGGCGTGAACAATGCATGTATGCATATAACAGAAAGCCACGAGCATAAACATATGCAAAACAGCAGCCACTATAGCAAGCATACACGGCCATTCACACAACCAGCAATCTCACATAATATCCCACGCCAATTCCAAGCTATAACATGTTCAAATCCGTACCTCACAGCTTCTGCGCAACAAATACCAGAAACGGTGTCCCGAGAAATCTGGTAAGATCCTGCTACAACAACGCACACACAGATCTCAGGAACTAAACACAATTCACGGTCTGGGAGCAACAACTCAACCAGCAGCTATCCTATATCTCTAACTCAACAGGAAGCTTAAACACAGGCTAAAGGTAATATCTTAACAACAATTCGAAGTTCTACCTGCACACACGAACACACTGTCGAAGATAGCAACTTCGTGATCTAGCTTCAGCCAACTACAGCTTCCAAACAAGGTATAGGATGAAGCGCCTTCACTAGAGGAGTCCAACGCACCTCAACCATGCACAAAAACGATCGGAAACAACGGTAATAGATGGCGGAAAGCTACGGTGAACAGTGCTTAGGGTTCACGATAGAGATTGGGAAAATATTCTAAGCATGGGATCTCATATAGATTCGAAGACCCAGCTTCTAATAAATATGTTTGTCAACAGCTGGTAGAAACAAGAACAGATCCCACCGACAAAAACAGTCGTCACAACTAATATTCCCAACCAGCTATTGAAATATCGCATCAGCTTTTGCCTAACGCTAATCAACGAATAACTAAACAAAAACGGCGTCGCACCAACTTAACCAAACGACGTCGCACAGAGAAAGGAACACGTCACTCGCTAGCCACTGCTGGTCGCTAACTAACAGCTGATCACTCGCCACTGCTGGTCTCTCGCAACAGCTGAATACATGCTAATACCCCAACTGCTGAATTCCTAGCGCTAATCCAAAACGCTGTCGTTCCAACTTAACTAAACGACGTAGTTTCGATGCCCACTGAGAAATACGCTAACAAAACCAACAGCTGGTTCCTGTTCACAAAACATCATCGCTTCAGGATCTCTTAGCGCTCTTTGCTGACCAGCATTACAAAACATGCTAACGCGCAACGACTGAATCAAACGCCTGAAATCAACGTCAACATTGTTGCTGCTTACCAAAACGCAACTACTGAAATACCAACTGCTGACGCGATTGCTCAACGACTGATGCAAAACCCGAACAAATATCTCTCCCGCGACAACTGATAGCATCTCTACTGCTGATATCTTTCCAACTTCTGAACACCAACATTTAGCGATAACTCACGCTAACCACTGATCACTGAACTCAAGTGCTGAAACCAAAATCTGATAGCCTCCCTAAGCATATCGACTCAAAGCTGATCTCAACACTTAGGCAAATTCGATGACTACACCAATCACATCGACCAACAGCTGGTCCAAAACCGACCAACAACTGATTTGCGAAAACACAGGTCTCACATCTCTCCCCCACTAAAACACGATTTCGTCCTCGAAATCAAACAACAATTCTGGAAATAAAATACAACAGAAGAAAACCAAAAGACAACGCGTCTTGCCAACTACCACCAAATCCATCACAACAGCTCGTAACATATCCTCCAATGTATAGTTCTCTCAGATTGGCCATCTGTCTGGGGGTGATACGATGTGCTCATAGCCAATCTGGTACCCAAAGATTCTTGCAAACTCTTCCAAAACATGGAAGTAAACCTTGGATCTCGGTCTGAAACGATCGAAATAGGCACACCATGCAATCAAACCACAAAATCCACGTACAGTTTTTGCCATTTTCTTCAGAATAAAGGTCATACCATAGGGAATAAAGTGTGCAGACTTCGACAGTCGGTCGATAACCACCTAGATAGCATCGCATCCTCTGCTGGAACGAGGCAGATGCATCACAAAATTCATCGCTATGTGCTCCCAATTCCATTGGGGCACTTCCAAACTCTGCAACAGACCACCAGGTCTTCCTTATCCATCTGACAATTTAGGCAACGAGCAACAAAACCAGCAACGTCACCCTTCAAACCAGCCCACCAAAAGTGCGGCTTCAACGCATGGTACATCTTCCGTGCACCAGGATGGACACTGTGTCTACTGCAATGTGCTTCTCTCAGGATCTCCTCCCAAAGATCTATCAAATTGGGAACAACCAATCGACCACGGAAACGCAAACAGCCATCAGACGAAATAGAATAGTCTTCCAACTGACCAGCCCTGACCTTCAAATTCAACTCGTGGATGTAAGGATCAATCCTTTGAGCCGTTTTAATGCTCGAAATAATCTGTGGCTCAACTTGGAAAGAAGAAACCACAACATAATCCTCAGTCGGGTAAAATCTCTAACCAGTAGTGCTAGGATGCTCACGGTCCTTAGACACATCTAACGAAGCAAGCATCTCACCAGCATTCCTGCTCAAAGCATCGGCCACTACGTTCAATTTCCCAGGTTGATATTTCATCTCACAATCAAAATCCTTCAGCAGCTCCATCCACCTACGCTGTCTCATATTCAAGTCAGGCTGCGAAAACAAATACTGCAAACTCTTGTGGTCCGAATACACCACAAACTGCTCGCCATACAGATAGTGACGCCAAATCTTTAACGCAAAGACCACAGCTGCTAGCTCCAAATCATAAACTGGATATCGAGTCTCGTGCGGTTTCAACTGCCGCGAGGCATAGGCAATGACTCGACCATGCTGCATCAACACACAACCCAATCCATTGAGCGAAGCATCAGAACACACGACAAAACCACCTGAACCGGACGGCAAAGCCAACACAGGCGCAGTAGTCAAATTCTCTTTCAGCAATTAAAAGCATTCTCGCATTTCTCAGTCCAAACAAACCGCTTGCTTTTTGAGTCAACTGAGTCACGACCTAGCTATACTAGAGAAACGCCCTATGAAACGACGATAATAGCCAGCCAGGCCCAAGAAACTACGAACCTCAGACACATTCCTAGGTCGCTCCCAGTTCAAAACAGCATCAACCTTACTGGGTTCCACTGAAATGCCATCCGCTGAAATCACATGACCCAGAAACACGACGGGATCCAATCAGAACTCGCACTTAGAGAACTTAGCATACAGTTGCGAGTCTCTCAACGTCTGAGTGTTGGAACACGGTGGCGGATCCGGATCCCACTTCCCGGGGGCGCAGCGGAAAAACAAAATTTGCCCCGGAAAGCGTTCAATACATTCAATAGAGGCAACAAAATCATACATAGGATGTTAGAAATTGTCACCTTGCTGGCGTCTAGGCGCCTGGCTCCAACCAGATTTACAAGAAAACTGGCTCTTCACGGTAGGCGGCGGTAGATCGTCAATCAGGTCCACGACCGGAATCGATCTTCCTCCGTCAATCTGCACTAGAAGACTTGATGGATTTTGCACGGACGGAAACACCTCTTCACGATGGCCGGAACAAGTCCGGCGAAGGGCGGCGTGTGGTGGCCGATGGGTGGCGCGTGGTGGCCGAGAAGTGACGAGAGGTGGGCGGCCGATTTGTGTTTTGGAGGCTAGGTTATGTTGGTGTAATTGTAGTGATTAATCCCTAGATACAACTCATGTAATTATAAGTCATTCATGGGCTTGAAACGGCCCAATGGACTTGGGTCCAACCCAGGTCAATGTGAACATTCGGTTCGTTTAATTCACTTCGGTTTCGTCATAACTCCGATCGACGATCAGATCGGACCGATCGACTCAGTTTCCAAAACTGAACATTATGATGTGAAAAACAATTTTTCAGATACCTATTCCAAAATGACATTTTTGCCCCTCAACAGTGGGAAATCGCAATTTCACCCTGTTGAGTTTTAGGAAGTCGCACTCCCCTAGAATCCTCCTCCTATGCTCAACACATTGAGCTTAGTTTCCGTACGGGAATCATGAATCCGGTACTTGTGTGACCCTCAATGGTTCAGGGATACAGCTAGCCGTGGGCCCGCAACCATTGCGGCTCCGAGATCATGATTTCGGACTTGCCCAATGGATCATGGTAAAGCGCCTAGCAACATCGCGCCATGATCCCCTAGGTATCACTGATAGTGCCTGCAAGAACCAGTTGGTTGTGGTTAGCGTACAGTACGGTCCTTTCAACACATATATCCCGATCAGATCAACGACCATTGGTAAATCGAGAGTCGCTAGAGATCCGATAGCTATGCATACATCTTGGAGATCGAATAGTGACATCACGAGTGTTACTAGGCAAACCCATTTACCTAAAACACATCCAGTACTCTGGCCAGAGAATTATACACTATTATCCCCTCAGATAGCATAAGATATCCACGCATG
>KV010691.1:111234-121608 GCA_001598015.1 Dorcoceras hygrometricum | reverse complement strand
CTGGGTCCAGTCCTAGGTGAAATGCAATATGCAATGCAATCCTATTACAATTGCTTCCGGTTTTACAGATCTTCGGTCATCAATATCTTTGATCGTCATGTCCACCGTCCTCAAATGTCCTCCTACTAAATCTAGTAATTTACATTTAAATTGCCATGACACATTGGGATACAAATTTGTAGGGGTGGGAACGGGCCACAAACAGACCCACTTTAATAACGATATCAACAAAATATTTACAACCGAAATCGCAAAACCTATAGCATACACCTAACACATTAGGCACGGCTCTCGATCATCCCAAACATGCAATCAATCTAATTAATTTACATAAATTAAATAATCAAATAATATTTGATAATTTCCTACAAAATCATATTTTAATTATAAAATCGAATTTTATAATAAAATCGCATTTCGTCGACAAAATCATATTTTAATCACAAAATCATATTTTAATTATAAAATCATATTTCATAACTAAAATCACATTTTGTAATTTTAATTGCATCATATTGGGCTTAAAACAATTTTAGGACCAAAATCTCATAAATTTCAAAATCAATTTTGGTCCGACAAAAATCGACTCAATATCAAATATTGGCCCGAAAACTTCATGGGCTGCCCGGGACAGGCCTGCGCGAGGCCGCTGGCCATCGGCCGGCCATCATGCGCCACCATGGCGCCACCATGCGAGTGAAGCGCGTGCGGTGTGGCGCCGCCTTGCGAGGCGGAGCCGGCGACCGTTTCCCGTAAAAAAATTTTTTTTTGTTTTCTGAAATTGAATTTCGAGATCTATGCAATTCAGGCAGTAAGTGTATTGAAGGATCCGAGCCTTGGCTCTGATACCACTGTTGGCGACAATGGCGGATCCAGATCCCGTTTCCCGGGGGCGCAGCGGAAGTTTAAAATTTTTGCCCCGAGAAACGTTCAATACATCAAAACAATTCTATAATCCATGCATAGGATTTTTGAATCGTTACCTTGCTGGCGTCTAGGCGCCTGGCTCCGACCAATTTCACAGGGAAACCGGCACTTCAAAAGGTAGGCGGCGGTAGATCGTCTAATCAGGTCCACGACCGGAAGCATGAATCCTTCGTCAGCCTGCACTAGAAGGACTGAAAAATTCGACACGAACGGAATCTCCTCAACGAGATGATCGGAACAAGTCCGATCACGACAGGAGGGGGTGCGTGTGGCGACCGGCAGCGGCGCGTGGTGCTCGGCGGCGGCGAGGGAGAATTGGAGGATGGGGCGGCGGCTATGTGGAGAGCTAGGGTTGTTTGTTGTGTGTGATGTGTAGCCCTAGGTCTAGCATAAGTAGACCAATGATGGGCTTCCACTAGTCCAATGGGCTTGGGGCGGGCCCAGGTCCATGTGAACATTCGTTTCAACCGTACCACCGTGGCTTCATCATAATTCCGATTTACGATCAGATCGGACCAATCGACTCAGTTTCCAAAACTGAATATTATGATGTGAAAACAATTTTTCAGACCACCTAGTCCAAAATTACAGTTTAGCCCCTAAACTTTGGGAAATCGCAATTTGACCCCTGTTGACTTTTAGGAAGTCGCACTCCCTAAAATCCTCCTCCTATGCTCAACACGTTGAGCTCAGTTTCCGTGCGGGAATAATGAATATAGTACTTGTGTGACCCTGAATGATTCAGGGATACAGATAGCCGTGGGCCCACAACCATTGTGACTTCGAAATCACAATTTCGGACTTGCCCATCGGATCATGGTAAAGCGCCTAGCAACATCGCCCCATGATCCCCTAGGTATCATTGATAGTGCCTGCAAGAACCAGTCAGTCGTGGTTGGCGTACAGTACGGTCCTTTCAACACATATATCCCGATCAGATCAACGATCATTGGTAAATCGAGAGTCGCTATAGATCCGATAAATATGCATACATCTTGGAGATCAAATAGTGACATCACGAGTGTTACTAGGCAAACCCATTTACCTAAAACACATCCAGTACTCTGGCCAGAGATTTATACACTATTATCCCCTCAGATAGCTAGGATATCCACGCATGAAAGCGAGCGGTGAATCCTCGACAACGAAGCATCAACTCCTACATGCATCGGGACCTCACCCAATCCCGCCACCTAATGACCCCAAGTGAGTCGGAAAATGGGTCAAAGTGAGGCGCCAATCATGTAGAGTCTCAATGAAGTTTCGTGTAGTGAGGACTAATCAGTACAACCAAAACCTCGGACTTATCCACTCGACAAATGGTAGCCACTTGGAAAGTCCAAACGAGGGTAGTTCGATAGATCACCAGGTCACTATCCATCTGCATGCTCAGAACATCACAATGTTCCCTACCAATGAAACATGGTACTTCGCATCGCAGATGCTAGTCTCAAGATCGGGCGGCCTTATCCACATTTTGACGGCCCAATCGACTAGGAACGTATTCAGAATGCACAGTGACTATTAGATGTGTTTCATGATAGCCATCATATCCACTATCACATCTAACATACACTATGGTGCATTCTAGGTCTTTATCCAACGCAATTTTTAACATTATAATCATAATGAAAATAAAGAATGCCATAAAGAAATGCGAATACCATATATAAAGATTGTTGTACACAAGAGTCAATAAAAACCCACACGCCACAAGTTGGCTAGTTGGGCATCTACTCTAACATGTGTTGCCCAATGCAAGAGTTGCATGTAATCTGGCTGGGCAGAGCGGAGCTTCAGCTAGTAGATCTCCGTTGGGTTGAGTCCCAGTTTATTTCTATTATGTATCGAACCAGGGGATGCCCTGAGTTTCTATGTATTTTGGGGATCTGTATTTGAGTTTATTTGATTATCTGTTTGTTCATTGGATTTTGAGTAAATCCTATTTTGAGTACGAATATTTTGAATGTTTGTTTTACTGTTCAGGCCCAACATTTGAAAAATTTTTAAGCCCTATTTTTATGATTCAGCGATTATGTGCTTAATTGTATTATTAATCTTTGTTGAGGTGCCTGACAGCTATGTTTATGTTCATGCTTGGTTATGAAAATGAAAGATCGGGTTCACAGTATTGTTTTCTATTTTAAAACTCTCCTGCATGTTTTCACGCAGATTTTGATGTTGTTTTTTTAAACATTTAGCAGTACAGATTCTAGTTTATTGTAATATTATGAAGTTCTTCTTTCTGGTGAATGGCGGTGTCCGGACTTGACTCCAAAGAAATCGGCGATGCTGGTTGAATCAGGATTTTTGTTCTGGTTTGATAGGAAGAACTGGTATCTTTGGATGTCGTTCGTAACGCTGCAGAACTAGTTCAATAGCCAAATCTATTTTTCTACGCTAGCGACATGATCCTATAGTCAAATTTGAATTTCCCATGACAAATCTGTTTCCCACATCTGAAGTCTGTTTCGTACCCAAACACTGTTTGCTAAGTCAAATCTATTTTCCCGCTAGCGATACCGTCCCCGAAGCCAAATCTGTTTCATGCTAGCGCTATTATTCTATAGCCAAATTTGCTTCAACGCTAGCGAGACCATTTCTATCTCCAAATCTGTTTCACGCTAACGACACTGCTCCCATAGTCACATCTGTTTTAACGCTAGCGATACCATCCCGATAGTCAAATCTGTTTTCTATAAATAAGATCTGTTTTATACCCGAGTACTGTTTCTGTTAGTCAAATCTGTTTTCACCCCGGTAATAAGTTCATAGTAGTCAAGTCTGTCGTTCAGTGAAGTTTTAAAGAAAATGAGACTTTAAAGAAGTGAATCCCGATAAATATTGATCTGATTTTGATCAAATTTTTGTTTGAAGGAAGAAATGTTTAGTTTTGATGGATTTATGGCATAGCGGTAAACACGTAAGGTGAGCAGCTGTCGAGAGTGTCAATTTCCCCATTCATATTGGGCTTCATGCCATATAGAAATTGAATTCAGAAGTAGTTTGATCAAGCGCCTACGGATCTAGGGAGAGCTTCTAAGCCATAAGTCAACGAAAAATATAGATGAGATCTGGGTCTTTTTCTCAAATATGATTTTACGAAAGAAGTTTATGTTTAAATGTCTTCCTTTAAACCATGTTATTTTATGATACGATGTGTCTGCCTGCATTAAGTGATTTGTTACTCTCAGATTTTACTTGGTGAGCCCCTAGGCTCACTAGCTTTTTTGGTGCAGGTGAGACAGATCTGGGGCAGACGGGCGACGGGAACTGATCCAGCTGTGGTGTTGTGTTTATCAAAGGCCGGCGTTTCCGTGTCCATAGTTACTAGTATTGTTGTTTTTGATCTTTTGTCAAATCTGTATTAAGATCAATTACAATAATAGAGAGTTAATATAGAATTCCAGTAGTTGTAATATCGCACTTTGCACCTTACATCAAATCTGTTATCCAGATCTGTTTTCCGCATCTCATTATTTGGCGCCAATTGTGTCTGCATTTCGATTTTTTTTTATGTTGTAAGAAATAAAACTTAGAATAATTACCATTCGGCCCTTCTTTTCCTTTTGTTATTTCGATTCAATCCAAATCCATTGACCCCGTGGCCGTGGGTGTCACAACTTGGTATCAGAGCATGGTCCAGAGATAAACATACACACTTCCGATTGGAACAGATTTCGTCGACCTTTTCTCCAGAGCTGTGAGTTTTATTTTATGTTATAGAGCATTTGTCTTTAAAATTTAGCATGTTCTGATATTCATTCGTGGTGATTTACGGGCTATAGATTAAGATGTCTGGCAGAGGAAGAGGTAGAAGAAACATTTCCTTCGAAGAACCCAGTCCAGATAGTAATGCTAGTATTACCCAACTTCTTAGTTTGTTGTTAGAACAGACCGACAGAGGCAATGGCCAATCTTGTAATTGTAGAGGTGTCAGGCCTCGTGCTCACATAAGAGGCAAAACACGCAAAAACATGCGGAAGCTACTAAAAAACGGGTAAAATTTTTGCTTTTGGCATGACATAAAGATAACATAATTTAAAATAGTGCAATACTCAAAATATATCCCAGTTTAAACCAACAAAGGCTACAAGCCACAGAAATACAGTACAGCATAAAACATGCATCAAGTACCTGACAACAGCCACAACTGAATACAACAGAGCACAGGGCATCCCCTGGCTAAGTACTGATACATATATATATACTATACTAACTGGGACACTCTAACCACCTCCTGGGGCACCTCCAGCTGGGTTAAAACCACGACCAGCTGTAAAACCTGGGTTCCCTGAAAACAACACAAACAAGGAAACAAACCAAGCCCCAGAGGGACATGGGGTCAAATCCCAGTAAGGAGAGCAACAGATAAAGCTAAAAGAATGCATAAGATAAAATGCAGATGCTATGCATGAGACACCGGATAACAACGGAAGGCTCAACCAACAAGGGAGCTAAGGAACGCAAGCACAGCTCCAAGAATCCGCAACAAAAGTGGCCACGAGATGTGTTAACAGTGTGGTAATGAGCCACTGGCCATGAAACAATACCCTAATACCAGATGCATCAAACAACTCAATCTGTCGTTGCCTCGCCCATGAACTATGGTATTTACCCACTCGGCGCATGGTGGCTAACGATCCCAGCAGGGAGATGAGAGTGCGGTATTGCCGCTCGCCCTCGCATCCTGGTAAGAATCAACAACAGCAATACAAGATACGAACAATGGTTGCAATAACAATATGAATGCAATATGGGAAATGCATGTATGCATAACGGGGAAGCTAAACGATCAACAGAAATCACGTATGCACACCGCAACATCCACATCAAAACACAACAGCCATCTAGCATTCCATCTCACGCCAATTCCCAGCAATATCAAGCTCAAATCCGTACCTTTTACTTTTGTGCAACAATTACTACAAAACAGGCCCGAGTGTTCTGGATAGCAACCTGCTAAATACACAACACACAGATCTCAAAAGCTGCAAAAAACTCACGGCTAATTACAGAAGCTCACGGCTGGGAGCCACGCTCAACCAACTCAAATACTACCAAAAAAACTTACTGGAAGCAAATCACAACTAGAAACGAGATCTCAAAGCTAAAACACAAAGGCTACCTGCGCGCACAAACACATTGCCGGAGATAGCAACCTCGCGATCTCTCTCCAGTGAACGCTAACCTCCAAAAGTAGTATGAAATGGTAGAGCTTTGCAAGAGGAGTCCAACGCTACCTCAATTGTCCAAGACGACGGTCGGAAACGACGGGAACCACCGGATAAAATCAACGGTGAACAGTGCTCTAGGGTTCGAAACACAAAGAGCGAATGTCGGGGAAAATAATCTAAGTATGGGATCTGATATCTCAATCGAAGACCAAGTCTTCCTATATATATAAATCCCGTAGCTGCTGAAATGTGTTCTAAACAAATCCAACGAAAAAACCAGCAAGCACAAACAACCAGCAGATGCAAAGAAACCAGCTGCTGAAATCTCAAACCACGCTAAACAAAACGACGATGCATAGCCTACGTCATCCAGTCGCTAGCTACAGGAACCAACAAATCTCTTGCAGCTGGACATCCAGACGCTGGTTCGAAATACAAAAGCTGGAACCAGCAGCAACATAAAAAACGCAGCGTTGCAACAAATCAAAACGGCGTCGCATTGCCACATCATCAAATCTGGTCCTCTCGCGCAATACCAGCCGCAAGCTACAGGAAAAACCAGACGCGAGCTACAGGAACGTTGACCAACATTGACATCCGGAAATCACTTATGCACATTGACTGGTTCCTTAGCGCCAAAACGACGACGTTTCCTGTTGGGATTGGTCCGGATCCGCACCCCGGCAGGCAGCGGAAGAACAAAAATTTACCGGGATGCGATCAATACGAGATTTCAGACCCGAAAATGCAAACCAAACATACAAACAGAGATCCAAAGCACCAGAAATCTCTAAAAACCGATATATTCCAACAATTAATCTCTAATACAAAACCAGGCCTCACATTCTCCCCCACGAAAAAGGATTTCGTCCCCGAAATCGAACAACAATCTGGAATACAACTAAACAACAGGATACACAACAGAACTCTGCCTAACACAAGCCAAGAGTTCAAGATAACTGAGCAAACAATTAACAACAACTAGGAAAGAAATACAATTAAAAGCTACAAACTACTGGAAAATTTAGCTCAATAGCTACTCAAACAGATGCGGCCACTCGCGCTGCATCTTCTCTTCCAGCTCCCAAGTAGCTTCTTCCCTTCCATGTTTGCTCCACTGCACCATTACCAACGGAATGGTCTTATTTCTCAGCTGTTTCTCTTTTCTGCCGAGGATCTGCAAAGGATATTCTTGATAGCTCAACGACTGATATAGCTCCACTTAGTCAGTTCTAAGCACATGAGACGGATCTGGCTCATACTTCCTCAACATGGAAACATGAAAGACGTCATGAAGAGAAGACAATTTGGACGTCAACAACAGCCGATACGCTAAAGGGCCAATCCTCTCAACAATCTCATACGGACCAACGTAACGAGGAGCTAACTTTCCCTTGTGTCCAAAGCGCATCACACTGCGAAACGGAGAAACCTTGAGAAATACACGATCACCAACCTGAAACTCAAGAGGTCGATGCCTCTTATTCTCATAACTGGTTTGGCGATCTTGGGCAGCTTTCATCCGCTGTCTAATAAGATCAACATGATCTTTCATTTGCTGCACAAAGTCAGGGGCAGATAGCTGCTTCTCCCCCACTTCTTCCCAACACACTGGCGATCTGCACTTTCTGCCATACAAAGCCTCAAAAGGCGCCATACCAATCGTCACTTGGTAGCTGTTATTGTACGAAAACTCAACCAAAGACAACGCGTCTTTCCAACTACCTCCGAAATCCAACACAACAGCTCGCAACATATCCTCTAACGTCTGGATAGTTCGCTCAGACTGGCCATCTATCTGGGGGTGATACGCGGTGATCATAGCCAATATGGTACCCAAAGCTGTTTGCAAACTCTTCCAAAACCTTGAATTAAACCTCGGATCCCGGTCGGAAACGATCGAAACGGGCACACCATGCAGTCTAACAACGAAATCAATGTACAGCTTCGCCATATTCTTCAACGAGAAGGTCATCCCATAGGGAATGAAGTGTGCAGACTTCGACAGACGGTCTATAACCACCCAAATAACATCACATCCTCTGCTGGACTGAGGCAGATGCGTCACGAAATCCATAGCAATGTGCTCCCAATTCCATTGAGGCACTTCCAAACTCTGCAACAGACCACCAGGTCTCATCCTTTCGGCCTTAACTATCTGACAATTCAAACAACGAGCAACAAAACCAGCAACGTCGCTCTTAGGCCAGCCCACCAAAAGTGCGGCTTCAAAGCATGGTACGTTTTCCGTGCACAGGATGAACACTATGTCTGCTACAGTGCGCTTCCCGAAGGATCTCCTCCTTCATATTAATCAAATTGGGCAACCAACCTGCCCCGGAAATGCAAACAACCATCGGAAGAGACAGAATAATCCTCAAGTTTGCCAGCCCTGACCTTCAAATTCAACTCGTGGATAGACGGCTCAGTCCTTTGAGCTGCTCGAATGGTAGAAACAATCTCTGGCTCCACTTGGAAAGAAGAAACCACCACATAATCCTCAGCCGGGTAAAATCTCCAACCCGTGGTGTTAAGATGCTCTTGGTCCTTGGAGATGTACAACGAAGCAAGCATCTCACTAGCCTTCCTGCTCAAATCATCGGCCACTACGTTCGACTTCCCAGGCTGGTACTTAATCTCACAATCAAAGTCCTTTAGCAGCTCCATCCACCGTCACTGTCTCATATTCAGGTCAGGCTGCAAAAAAAAATATAGCAAACTCTTGTGTTCGGAGTACACCACAAACTGCTCGCCATACAGGTAGTGACGCCAGATCTTCAACGCAAAGACCACCTCCGATAACTCCAAATCATGGACTGGGTAACGAGTCTCGTGCGGTTTGAACTGCCGTGAGGCATACGCAATGACTCGACCATTCTGCATCAACACACAACCCAATCCATTAAGCGAAGCGTCAGAACAAACAACAAAACCACCTGAACCGGACGGCAGGGCCAACACCGGCGCAGTAGTCAACTTTTCCTTCAGCAGTTGAAAAGCATTCTTGCACTGCTCAGTCCAAACAAACCTCTCGTCCTTCTGCGTTAATTGAGTCATCGGCTTTGCTATACTTGAGAATCCCTCAATGAAACGACGATAATAGCCAGCCAGACCCAAGAAACTACGAATCTCGGAAACATTTCTGGGACGCTACCACTTCAGAACAGCATCAACTTTGCTAGGATCCACCGAAATCCCCTCCGCTGAAATCACATGTCCCAAGAATACGACGCGATCCAACCAGAACTCACACTTGGAAAACTTTGCATACAACTGCTGGTCTCTCAGCGTCTGAAGGACAATCCGCAAATGCTCCTTGTGCTCCAAAGGAGTCTTCGAATAGACTAAGATGTTGTCGATGAACACGATCATAAACTGATCAATAAACTCGTGGAACACCCGGTTCATCAAATCCATAAAGACTACAGGCGCGTTGGTCAAACCAAACGGCATCACTAAAAACTCAAAATGTTCGTACCTCGTACGAAACGTAGTTTTCGCGACATCTTGATCTCTCACCCTCAGCTGATGGTACCCGGAACGAAGATCAATCTTTGAATACACCGCAGAACCTTGCAACTGATCAAACAGATCATCGATTCTTGGCAACGGGTACTTGTTCTTCACAGTGGCTTTATTCAACTGGCGAAAATCAATGCACATCTGCATTGAGCCCTCCTTATTCTTCACAAACAGTATGGGCGCTCCCCACGGTGACATACTAGGACGAATAAAACCTTTCTCCAGCAAATCATCTAACTGCACCTTGAGTTCTCTCAACTCCGCAGGTGCCAGTCGATAAGGAGCACGTGAAATCGGAGCTGTGCCAGGCACCAGATCTATGCTGAAGTCGATCTCCCGCCTTGGAGGAAAACCAGGAATCTCCTCCGGAAACACATCCGGGAAATGTCGCACCACGGGAACGTCACTGAGCTGAACACAGGAAGAAGAAGACGCATCCAACACGTAGATCATAAAGCCAGCATTCCCCAAAGACAACAAGCTAAACATCTCCATCGCTGAGATCAACGGGATCTTCGATCTAGAATCCTGGCCGTAGAAGTCCCACTTCTCGCCAGACGAAGGCCGAAAGCGCACAATCCCATGGAAGCAGTCCGCGGAGGCCCTATAGTTGGACAGCACATCCATCCCCACTATACAATCGAAATACCAAAGCATCAAACGAATCAAATTCCCTAACAAGACATGCTCCCCAAACCGCAACAAACCATCTAACAAAACCTCCTGGGAGAACAGGCTCACACCACCA
>KV010691.1:86581-97901 GCA_001598015.1 Dorcoceras hygrometricum | reverse complement strand
CCTGCTGAATATTCTTCTTCGTTCCTAAAAACCTGTACACTTAAATAGAATTGTTAGAATCACAATAATAGGTTTTGTGTAATTCAAAACTTAATTAGGATCTGTCAAAACAGATCCAACAGGGTCAAATTGGAATTTCCAAAAGCTGGAGGGCTAAACTGCAATTTTGGACTAGGTGGTCTGAAAATTTTTTTTCACATCATAATACTATGTTTTGGAAACTCTGTAGATCGGTCCGATCAGATCGTCGATCGGAGTTATGATAAAGTCACGATGATGGGAATGAACCGAATGTTCATATGGACCTGGGCCTGACCCAAGTCCATTGGGCCGGTTCAACCCATCACTTATTTTTTAAAAGAGTGCTAGGGTACATGGTAGACAACATAACATCACACCAAAACTCTAGCCTCCATGATTGTGGCCGCCCCCTCCTCTCCAGAAACCTCACGCCGCCGTCGGCCTCCCACGCGCCTCCGCGCCGCGCCGCCGCCATGATCGGACTTGTTCTGATCGTCGTGTTGAGGAGATTCCGTTCGTGCCAAATTCTTCAGGCCTTCTAGTGCAGGCTGACGAAGGAGTCGTGTTTCTGGTCGTGGACCTGATTTAGTAGGATCTACCGCCGCCTACCGTGAAGAGCAAGAATTCCCTGTGAATCTGGTTGGAGCCAGTCGGCTAGATGCCAGCAAGGTGACATTCTATAAAACATCCTATGTATGATTTATAGAATATATTTGATGTATTGAACGTTTTTCGGGGCAATTTTTAAACTTCCGCTGCGCCCCCAGAAAACGGGATCCGGATCCAACACTGCGCCAACAAAAAGAAGGCGAATCTGGACAATGTGGCCAGGGATATTCTATACAAGACGCTGGACAAAAACATGTTCAGTATGATCAAGACCTGCACCACTGCCAAGGAAATTTGGGAGAAGCTGACCCAAATATGTGAAGGAAATGATGAGACGAAGGAGAACAAGCTGACTGTCGCTCAGCAGAAGTATGAATCGATCAAGATGAAGGATGGAGAGACCATGACAGAGTTCGATGAAAGATTCAGTGTTGTTGATATTGAGTTGACAAGTCTTGGCAAGAGTATAGCAGCAGAGAGCTGGCATTAAGTGATGAGAGTGTTGCCCAGGGAATGGGACGTGAAGACGATGGCTATGAGGGAATCCAAAGATTTGAACATGCTGGAGCTTCACGACTTGTTTGCAAACCTAAAAGCTTATGAGTTCGAGTTGGAAACAAGAGCAGAAGCTGGACCCTCGACATCCCAGCCGACAAAAGCACTAGCTGCTACAACTACTGAACAGTGCTCTCCAATCACTAGCAAGACAGCTGATCAACTCAGCGACGACGTCATGTCCCTCTTTGTTAAGAAGTTTGGGAAATACTTGAGAAGATCCTACAACCCTTCTGCTCCATATAATAATGTCCATAAAAATGATAAAATTGCATCTGATATGAATTGTTTTAATTGTGGACGTCCAGGGCACTTTGCAGGTAATTGCAACAAGCCCAAGAAGGAAGAAAGATACAATACAGATGAAAAGAAGGAGGATTGATACAAACGAGATGAGAAGACTGATGAGAGAACAGTCGACACATCCAAGGATAGACGGATGAGGACACGAGGCGATAAAAGACCCAGCCGCAAGAATGATCGCAAAGTACTGGTTGTTGAGGAAATCACCATGAACTGGGCTGATACCGATTCAGATTCTACATCCAGCAGTTCCTCATCCAGCGATAGTGAACAGGAGGAAGTTCACTGTCTCATGGCTGATCAAACTTCAGATGACGAGGTATTTGATTTCTCCAATGTTGAATTTACACAAGAAGACCTTGTTAGTGCACATAATGATATGGTCAAAGAGTACAAGAAGCTTTCTCACACATTTGAGGAAGTTAAAGCTGAAAACGATGATCTGAAAAAAAGTTCTGTAGAACCAAGTATTGTTGAACTTGGTGAAGCTGACAGTTTAAAAATAGAGTTGAGTAAGCTGAATATTGAGAATGAATTGTTGAGAAATGAATCTAGTGAGCTCAAAGCAGAAATTGAAAAATTAAATTTGACAATGATCTCCTGGACCAAGTCTTCTGCTTCTCTTTATAAGCTCTTTGGAATTCAGAAGCCAGCGAGTGATAGAACTAGCTTGGGTTTCAATGTTAGTGAAAGCAGCTCTGGAGAAACAAGTACTCAATCATAGCTGGTGTATGACAAGTTCAACAAGATGAGCTTTGTCAAAGCTAGTGTGATACATGATCCATGTGAGTCGATGACATATAATGACCAGACCTCTCAGAAGTTGAATCATAAAGCAGAAGCAGGTATCGGCTATCAAAGACCTGAGAATTTCAAGCCCAGCTGGCTAAAGAACAAATTGGACAAATACAAAGCGAAAGCTGGTTCTAAGTCATTTGCTTCTAACCAGCCAAGGCGTAATTCAACGAAGGTAAAATCTAGTTGGAGAAAGGTTCAGCCGAGGAGGGATCTAAATGGTCAAAATATGAAATCAACACTCAATAGATCTCACCATGGTTTTGCACAGACCCTCACGGACTCTAATACTGCAAAAAATGTCAAGGTAATTCAAGTATGGGTCCCGAAAGGGGTAATCCGATCTGGACCCAAGTAAAATTGTGTAACAAAAGCTATTTTTATGATTACAGGATAACAGGTACGAACCAGCTGATGTATCAACCTTGTGGTACCTGGATAGCAGCTGTGCACGACACATGACGGAAAACCAAAAGCTTCTATCAGATGTTGTCCCACACAAAGGAGCGAAAATCGTATTTGGTGATAATGCATACGGTAACACTGTGGGTAAGGGTAAGCTTACCCATGGTAACATTTCTATATCAGACGTCTTAGTTGTTGATAATTTACGTTATAATTTAATTAGCATTATTCAGTTATGTGGCAAGGGTTACATAGTTAAGTTTCAACAACACACTTGAACAGTTCAGAGTGCAAATGGTCTGACTGTATTGGTAGGTAATCATTCGGGGAATACCTACATTATTGATTGGTCAGAGCAGTTGAAATCTGAACGTTGTGCCTTGCAGCTGACTCTTCCAAGAGTTGGCTGTGTCATCAAAGAATGAATCATCTAAACTTCAAAACACTTGCCAAATTGAGTCAACATGATATGGTTTCTGGTATGCCAAAAATCAATTTTTCTAAGGACAAGACTTGTGCCGCTTGTCAGCTGAGTAAGCAAATTAAATCAACTTTCAAAAATAAAGGAGGTAAACGTTCTTCCCGTAGCTTAGAGCTTTTACATATTGATCTTTTTGGTCCTATACCCGTAAATAGCTTAGGGGAACGAACTACACCCTAGTTGTTATTGATGATTTTACAAAATATACTTGGGTGTTGTTTTTAAAAGCAAAATCTGAAACCACCGACCAGATGATACGTCTTTTAAAACGTTTGTAAAATGACAAATCTTGTTCAGTCAATCGGATAAGAAGTGATCGTGGTACTGAGTTTTTAAATCAAAAATTGACTTATTATTTGAAAGACTTAGGGATAAAGCATGAGCTTTCAGCAGCTAGAACTCCTCAGCAGAACGGGCTTGCTGAGAGGAGAAACCGCAATTTAAAAGAAGCTGCTAGGTCTATGATTGCTTATTCTAGTGTCTCACAAACATTTTGGGCAGAAGCAGTTAACACAGCGTGTTATACTCAGAACAGATCTATGATTAATAGGATGCACGATAAAACCCCATATGAGATATGGCATGGCAAGAAACCCGATATATCTTATTTCAGGGTGTTTGGGTGCAGATGCTTTATTCATAACAATGGTAAAAAGCACCTAACAGCTTTTGAACCAAAATCTGATGCAGGTATCTTTTTAGGATATTCAGCTGTTAGCAAGGCATATCGCGTATTCAATAACAGAAGTCTAACAGTCGAAGAATCCGCTCATGTGGTGTTTGATGAAACAAGCTTTAGATCCAACTCAGCAGCAATCCTACATGATTTATGCACACGTTTGGAATCAACAAGCCTTGATGAGTCAGACGATGACGTGTCGCCACAAAGACAATCAGCTGAAGAACAACCAGCAGTGGACACACCGCACAATATTGTTCAACAAGATCCAACAGCTGCTGGAGAAGAAGCAATCAACGCTCAATCAGATGTTGCGCAAACAGACCTCTCTATACATCAATCAACATCTAACGCATCAGCAGCAAGCACTTATCAGTTGGTATCAAGACCAACAGCTGATGCATAAGTCGCGAGCACTTCATGTCAATTGGTATCTAAACCAACAGTTGATGAACGAGATACAAGCACTCATCAATTGGTATCTAGACGACCAGCTGAAGCATCAGTCGCAAGCACATCACATCAGTTGGAATCCAGACCAACAACTGATACAAGAGCTGATCCAAGCTCACATCTGGAACAACCATCTCAACAACTGGAACCTGACGCACAAGCCAATAACGAAGAACATCAATCGGTGTCAACTGATCCAGCTGTTGCAATCCAGCCAGACACTCAAATGCAACAAGGAGCTAATCCCATTGGATCTGATCTCCGGTGGAATAAAAATCATCCACCTGAGCAGGTCATAGGTAACATTCATTCTCCTGTTCACACACGAGGCCAGCTATCACATGATCATTTTGATTCTGCATTCATCTCTCATATAGAATCTAAGCAAATAGATGAAGTCTTAGTTGACCCCAGTTGGATAGATGCAATGCAAGAAGAATTAAATCAGTTTAAGCGCAATAACGTATGGCAAATTGTACATAAACCCTCTAATCATTCAGTCATAGGAACTCGATGGGTCTTTAGGAATAAACTGAATGAAGATGGCGTAGTTACTAGAAACAAAGCTAGGCTAGTAGCGCAATGCTTTTGGCAGATGGAAGGTCTAGATTTTGATGAGACCTTCGCACCAGTAGCTATATTAGAAGCCATCCGCATATTTCTTGCATATGCTGCATTTAAAGATTTCAAAGTCTTTCAGATGGATGTTAAGAGTGCATTTCTCAATGGCGTCTTAACAGAGGAAGTGTATGTTGCACAACCTCCTGGCTTCGTAAATCATAAACATCCAGATTATGTTTATAAACTGGATAAAGCTCTATATGGTTTGAAGCAAGCACCCAGAGCTTGGTATGATACACTGTCAAAATTCCTGATTGAGCATGACTTCACGATAGGCACAGTAGATAAAACATTGTTTAAATTTGTAAAAGCTGATCATGTCTTATTAGTTCAAATATACGTTGATGATATTATCCTTGGGTCAACTAACCCCAAATTGTGCCAAAAGTTTTCAAAGTTGATGCAGCATAAATTTGAGATGAGCATGATGGGGGAGCTGACGTTCTTTCTAGGCTTACAAGTACGACAGCTGGAGAATGGAATCTTCATTAACCAGGCTAAGTACACAAATGAACTGCTGAAGAAATTTGGCATGGACAACTGTTAAGAAGCTGCTACCCCAATGAGCTCTTCAATCAAGATGGATAAATATGAAGCTGGAACTGCCATTGAGGTATCACTTTATCACGGTATCATAGGCTATTTGCTATACTTAACTGCTAGCAGACCAGATATCATGTTTGCTGTCTGCATGTGTGCTAGATTCCAGGCAGAGACAAAGAAATCACATTACATAGTGGTGATAAGAATTTTAAAATATTTAAAGGGTACTTCCAACGTGGGTCTTTGGTATCCCAAAGACTCAGGCTTTCAACTAATCGGTTACATTGTTGCAGACTACGCAGGATACAAGATTGATCGCAGGAGCACCAGTGGAACTTGTCAGTTCTTGGGAGATCGACTGATTTCCTGGTTTAGTAAGAAGCAGACGTCAATTGCAACGTCCACGGCTGAAGCAGAGTGTCTCGCAGCTGGAAGCTGTTGTGATCAAATTATTTGGATACAACATCAGCTGGAGGACTATGGCATCGATGCTTCTGAAGAACCTATTCTCTGCGACAATACCAGTGCGATCGCGATCACCCAAAATCCAGTACTGCATTCGAGGACAAAGCATATAGACATCAGACATCATTTCATAAGGGACCACGTGCTAAAGAAAGACGTCTGGCTGGAGTATGTGTCGACTGAGCAGCAAGTAGCTGACATCTTCACAAAGCCTCTACCAGACACTAAGTTTTCTTATTTTAGAAACATATTAGGTCTCCTTGAATTGCCTTGATTTGTCTGTGCGCTAACAATTTTGCAGGTTGTCAGCTGTTGCTTAAATCAGCTGTGAGTATTTTGTTTAGGGGGAACGCATAGACTTTCAGCTGAGGCAAGAATATTGCGTTGGAGGATATCAATCGTAGGGGGAACCAGGATCTGATCTGTTAAGCGCGACGTCAGCTGAATATGTGAAGTATAGATATATTCATAAGTCACATATATACAGCTGATGCTTATTTATGATCAGCTCCTACCTTACCCTCAGCGATACATTAAAACCAGCAGTGATGTTATTACAATCGCTGCACCAGCTGTGGCGATATCAATTTTGGCGCATCTTTTTAACTTTTTCCTTGTACGGGTAAAATCTTTTCAAAATCATTTTAAAGTAATTTTTCTATTTCGTAATTTTGATAAAATCTTTTAAACATCATTTCAAAATATTGTACGCGTCGTTGGATGATTGACACGTGGTTGTCATCATTCCAATCGTCACATCTACATAAATTCTCTCTCTAATCGTTTACAATTCTCTAAATATATTACGGGATTTCCTGTTTAACGTTTTACTTACCTTGCATACTTTTACACTCGTGTACTCTTGTGCTCGTATTCTCTATGTGTGTTACCTTTGCAAATATTTTTCATGCGTACTCTCAGTTTATCTACAAATCTGCAATGGCATCTTCTTTGTTTTTCAACACCGTCCATGTTTGCTTTGAATCTGTTCTTGCTATGGACAATGCCGGGATGGTGGCAATGTTTGAATCTCTTGTCGCTACTGGATTGAAAGGATTTCTGGGCTGTCCCGCAGTGATTCACGAAGCTGCACTGTTGGAGTTTTTCCAGAATGGATCAGTGAGAGATGGATTGGTGGTTAGTACAGTGAATGGAGTAACTGTGGAGATTTCGGAACAACTTTTTGCAGAGACTTTTGAGCTTTCGGTGGAGTGTTTGACAGATTTGTCGGAGATTCCTAAGGATATTGTGTTTGATGCGTGGAGCATCGTTTCTCTGTCTGGTGAACCAGTGAGTACTTCAGGGTAAAAGAGGGAGATGACGATAGAGTTCCGTCTCCTCTGCGGTATTCTGGCCAAAACGATATCTATAAAGGCCGGGTCATTTGATGCAATCACCCAGGAGATGTTTCTGATGATGGCTGCAATTACTTGTGGAGTGAAGATTAACTGGAATAGGCTATTGTTCAACATTCTTAAGGACATGGTGACTACGGGGTCAAGGCAAGCCAAAGGGTATGCTATCCAAATCAGTCTTCTACTGGAGAATGTTCCAAACTTGGAACTGGGAGAATCCTCTGAGTTTCCTTCTTCAAAAATCCTAACAGAGAAGACAGTGCATCGGTATGTTGTGTTAAATGACAATGTTGGAGTGGAAGATGTAACAGATGAACCAAGGATGAAGAAAACACCTGTGAAAAGGGCTGCCTCTAAGAAAAGACCAGCTGTTACTACTGCAGCTGAACCAGTCGTGAAAAAGAAAAGGTTGACAAAGAGTAAACCTGGTTCTTCAAAAGACAAATTGGAGATCTTGCCTGTGGCACAGGAAGCTGTACCACTTCAAATCATTGAACCAACTGCAGCTGCACCAACAAAGCAACCTCCCTCCGCTCCAAAATGCAAAATACAGAAGAGGAAAAGAAGGTTGCTTCTAGGTTCTGATGATGAAAGTGTTGAACAACCAGCTGCAGAGGTTGCTGGTGAGACTGTTTTTGAAGAATCAGCCGTAGCGAAGGTTCTGGAGGAACAGCAAAGAGGGACAATTGTTGATGATTTTGTAGCGGTTCCTGAAGATACAGTTGTTGAAGGCATTGCTGAACCTGTTTCTGAGCCAGCAGTAGCAGATATTGCTAACGCACGTAAGTCTACTGCTGATGATGTTGACATAAAAATTGGGCAGGTCCTAGCTGAGACTGCTCAAATTGGACCAGACGAGGAATAACAAGACGTTGGTGGATTAGATGTTGCAGGAACAGCTGGCAGTGAATCAGGTGTTGGGGAACAGGCCGCTCCAAAAGCAGATGAAGTGGAACGTTGGTTTGATCTTCCTTATGAAGTGCTGTTTGCTCGAGACACTGAGAAAATGGTCACAACAGCCAGTGATACTGAAGAGGAATTTATCGTTGATTAGGTTTTTGGAACAGGTGTTGAGGAAATGGAGACAGAGGCTGTTGAACAATCTGCAGATGAGGCAATGTCTCTGGAGGATATTTTGATGACAATTCCAGTAGAGTGCTCATTGCCGTCTGCTTATGGGGAGATAACGCCAATTACATTAGGCAAAAGTATCTCAATCCCTGGAGTCCATGAAGGAGGCTGGTACAAGGCCGGTCTACCCAAGATTCCAGCGACTGATAAGGGGAAGGCGCCCCTTATGGAAAGAGACCCAGTTAAGGGTAATCCCATCAAGGAGCAATTTTCGTTGATCGTTGCAGATATTGATCTGCTTGTACAGCTGCGAGAACAAATTATAGATTAGGTGGATAAATTCTTTAATTCTTTTAGTCTCAAGAAGTTAGCGAATCTAAAGATAGATGAGTCGTATTTTGATAAGGTGTGAGACCTGAATCTGTTAAGTAAGATTAATTGTGTAATTTAATCGGTTGATTTGAGGTTTGTGGTTTAGACTCTCTGTTGGTGTTTAAGTGGCATTTTCGGGTCGATTTCATTCCTTATAACGATTCTGGTGATTTTTGTATTTTTGAATTTGGGTGCCTGCTGGTGATAGTTTGCTGACGTCACGTTGTGTGTGGGCATCGAAGGCGCTGACGTAAGTCTTGCTGTTATCAGTCGAGAGTATAGGAATCAGTTGCTGGTTGAATTAGCGTGTTTTTGTATCGGGCGAGATACGATGTCGTTTTGAGTTTTATACCTGCTGATAATAGATATGTCGACGTAAGCATTACTGTTGAGCGTTGTGTGGATGACGTAGACTTTACTATCGTCAGTCGATGGGTGTTATCGCGTTATTTGTATGCCTGCTGGTTGTCAACGCGGGTCAACTTTCCTATAGCGCGAAGAGGATGCGACGTCATTTGAGTTAGTTGCAACGCCGCGTATTGATGTTGCTGCTGGTAGCAGATGTTTTTGTATCGGGCGAGATACGATGTCGTTTTGAGTTTTATACCTGCTGATAATAGATATGTCGACGTAAGCATTACTGTTGAGCGTTGTGTGGATGACGTAGACTTTACTGTCGTCAGTCGATGGGTGTTATCGCGTTATTTGTATGCCTGCTGGTTGTCAACGCGGGTCAACTTTCCTATAGCACGAAGAGGATGCGACGTCATTTGAGTTAGTTGCAACGCCGCGTATTGATGTTGCTGCTGGTAGCAGCAGGGGGTAGTGTTTTATGTTGTTTTGGTCTTGCGAGTGGATTTCCAGCTGCTGGCAGTAGGAACAGTGGATTTTAGGCGACGTCGTTTGGTTTAGTCGCTGCGACGCTGTTTTGGCTTAGCGTTAAAAGCCCATTTATTATTGTTGTTGCTGGCAGTCGAGGGTCGTTAATTGTGGAGAATACGTCGACTGTTGCTCCTGGTAGTTTTGTCGGTGGAAATGCGCTCCTGCTGGTAGCAGCAATTAAGAGTTTTATAAATAGCAAGACTTGGTCTTCATTGTGGATTATTAGTTCCCATACATAGAAATATTTCCCCGATTGTCGACCCCTGTTTCTCAAACCCTCGTTACTATTCACCGTGAGCTATTCCGATGGATTCCCGTCGTTCCGGTGGTTGTTTTGCTCGTGCGAAGTAGCTTTGGACTCCTCTCGAGAAGCTCTACCATTCTACACCAGTTTTAGAAGCTGTAATTGTCTAGTCGAGGAACGCGAAGTTGCTGCTGTTGGAGTGTTGCGTCGACCGGGTAGAACTACGTTCTTGTTTTCGGTGAGACCTTGTTCCTAGCCATAGTTTTAAGCTTCTCGTTTAACTGTTGAGGTATATTGGGCAGCTGGTTGAGTGTGACTCCCGGCCGTGAGCTTGTTTAGTATCCCGTTAGATTTATGTTGTGTATGCCGTGTGTTTATCAGGCTTTTACCAGAGTCTTCGGGAAACCAGCGTGTGCTAATTATAGCTCAGAAGAATTAAGGTACGGATCTGAGCTTGATGTAGCTTGGAATTGGCATGAGATATCATGCGTGGCTGCTGGGATATTTCGGTGAACCTATCTGTGTATTGCTTGCTGAGCATTGGTGTTTATGCTAGCTGTTTGTATGTGAATTACATACACGCATTTGTTCACACATATTTCAGATCCTTTGCGTATCGTATTTTGCAGCCTTGTATCTTGTATTGTTGTTGTTGATTCTTACCAGGATGCGAGGGCGAGCGGAGAGTGGTTAACTACCACAGTTCATGGGCGAGGCAACAGCGGGTTGAGCTATTTGATGCATCTAGTATTTTGGTGTAGTGTCATGGCGAGTGGCTCATTACCACACTATGAACACACCCCGTGGACACTATTCGTTGTTGATGATTCTTGGAGCTATGTTTGAGTTCCTTAGCTCCCTTGAGGGTCAAGATTTCCGTTGAAATCCGGTGTCTCATGCATAGCATCTGCATTTTATCTTATGCATTTCCTTAGCTGTTTCGTTTGCTCTCCGTACTGGGGTTTGACCCCATGTCCCTCTGAGGCTTGGTTTGTTTCCTTGTTTGTGTTGTTTTTAGGAAACCCAGGTTTTACAGCTGGTCGTGGTTTTAACCCAACTGGAGGTGCCCCGGGAGGTGGTTAGAGTGTCCCAGTTGCGTATAGCATATTTATATATATATGTATCAGTTAGCCAGGGGGATGCCCTGTGCTTTGTCGTTGTATCCAGTGTGTGGAGTATGATACATGTATTGCTGCTATACTTGGTTGTTGTATTGATGCGTTGGTTTCATAACTGTTATATATTTTGAGTATCGCATTATTTTAAATTATATGTTTTAAACCGTCGGGCCTAAAAGCGAAAATTTTACCCACTTTTTGATAAGCTTCCGCATGTGTTTGGGTTTTTACTCTGTTGTGAGCACGAGGCCTGACATTATGACCCCAAGTGAGTCGGCAAACGGGTCAAAGTGAGACGCCTATCATGTAGAGTCTCAATGACGTTTCGAGTCGTGAGGACTAATCAGT
>KV010691.1:51349-66484 GCA_001598015.1 Dorcoceras hygrometricum | reverse complement strand
CAACGATGCATCGACTCCTACATGCATCGGGGTCTCACCCAATCCCGACGCCTGGTGACCCCAAGTGAGTCGGCAAACGGGTCAAAGTGAGAAGCCTATCATGTAGAGTCTCAATGACGTTTCGAGTCGTGAGGACTAATCAGTACAACCAAGACCTCGGACTTATCCACTCGACAAATAGTAACCACTTGGAAAGTCCGAAGGAGGGTAGTTCGATAGATCACCAGGTCACTATCTATCTGCATGCTCAGAACATCACAATGTTCCCTACCAATGAAACATGGTACTTCGCATCGCAGATACTAGTCTCGAACTCGGGCGGCCTTATCCTCATTTTGACGGCCCAATCGACTAGGAACATGCTTAGAATACACAGCGACTATTAGATGTGTTTCATGATAGCCGTCATACCCACTATCACACCTAACATACGCTTTAGTGTAATCTAGGTCTTTACTCAACACAATTGTAAATCATTACACACATAATGAAAGTAAAGAATGCCATATAAAAGAATGCGAATATCATATATAAAGATCGTTTGTACAAGAGTCAATAAAACCCACACGCCACAAGTTGGCTAGTTGGGCATCTACTCTAACAGTTTTGTTGTATTTCTTCCCTAGTTGTTGTTAATTGACTTGCTCAGTTATCTTGAACTCTTGGCCTTGTGTTAGGCGAGCTTTGTGTTGGCTTTCTGTTGCTGTTTTTGTTTCTGTTGTTGTATTGCTGATTCAGAATTGTTGTTGTTTGATTTCGGGGACGAAATCCTTTTTAGTGGGGGAGAAATGTGAGACCTGAATCTGTTAAGTAAGATTAATATTGGAAATTAATCGGTTGATTTGAGGTTTGTGGTTTAGACTCTCTGTTGGTGTTTAAGTGGCATTTTCGGGTAGATTTCATTCCTTAGAACGATTCTGGTGATTTTCGTATTTTTGAATTTGGGTGCCTGCTGGTGACAGTTTGCTGACGTCACGTTGTGTGTGGGCATCGAAGGCGCTGACGTAAGCCTTGCTGTTATCAGTCGAGAGTATAGGAATCAGTTGCTGGTTGAATTAGCGTGTTTTTGTATCGGGCGAGATACGATGTCGTTTTGAGTTTTATACCTGCTGATAACAGATATGTCGACGTAAGCATTACTGTTGAGCGTTGTGTGGATGACGTAGACTTTACTGTCGTCAGTCGATGGGTGTTATCGCGTTATTTGTATGCCTGCTGGTTGTCAACGCGGGCCAACTTTCCTGTAGCGCGAAGAGGATGCGACGTAGTTTGAGTTAGTTGCAACGCCGCGTATTGATGTTGCTGCTGGTAGCAGTAGGGGGTAGTGTTTTATGTTGTTTTGGTCTTGCGAGTGGATGTCCAGCTGCTGGCAGTAGGAACAATGGATTTTAGGCGACGTCGTTTGGTTTAGTCGCTGCGACGCCGTATTGGCTTAGGGTTAGAAGCCCATTTGTTATTGTTGCTGCTGGCAGTCGAGGGTCGTTAATTGTGGAGAATACGTCGACTGTTGCTCCTGCTAGTTTTGTCGGTGGAAATGCGCTCCTGCTGGTAGCAGCAATTAAGAGTTTTATAAATAGCAAGACTAGGTCTTCGTTGTGGATTATTAGTTCCCATACTTAGAAATATTTCCCCGATTGTCGACCCCTGTTTCTCAAACCCTCGTTACTATTCACCGTGAGCTATTCCGGTAGATTCCTGTAGTTCCGGTGGTTGTTTTGCTCGTACGAAGTATCTTTGGACTCCTCTCAAGAAGCTCTACCATTCTACGCCAGTTTTAGAAGCCGTAATTTGATAGTCGAGGAACGCGAAGTTGCTGCCGTTCGAGTGTTGCGTCGACCGGGTAGAACTACGTTCTGGTTTTCGGTGAGACCTTGTTCCTAGCCATAGTTTTAAGCTTCTCGTTTAACTGTTGAGGTATATTGGGCAGCTTTTTGAGTGTGACTCCCGGCCGTGAGCTTGTTTAGCATCCCGTTAGATTTATGTTGTGTATGCCGTGTGTTTATGAGGCTTTTACCAGAGTCTTCGGGATTCCTTGTGGTAACCAGCATGTGCTAATTATAGCTCAGAAGAATTAAGGTACGGATCTGAGCTTGATGTAGCTTGGAATTGGCATGAGATATCATGCGTGGCTGCTGGGATATTTCGGTGAACCTATCTGTGTATTGCTTGCTGAGCATTGGTGTTTATGCTAGCTGTTTGTATGTGAATTGCATACACGCATTTGTTCCCACATATTTCAGATCCCTTGCGTATCGTATTTTGCAGCCTTGTATCTTGTATTGCTGTTGTTGATTCTTACCAGGATGCGAGGGCGAGCGGCGATAACGCACTCTCATCTCCCTGCTGGGATTGTTAGCCACCATGCGCCGAGTGGTTAACTACCACAGTTCATGGGCGAGGCAACAGCGGGTTGAGCTGTTTGATGCATCTGGTATTTTGGTGTAGTGTCATGGCGAGTGGCTCATTACCACACTGTGAACACACCCCGTGGCCACTATTCGTTGTTGATGATTCTTGGAGCTATGTTTGAGTTCCTTAGCTCCCTTGAGGGTCAAGATTTCCGTTGAAATCCGGTGTCTCATGCATAGCATCTGCATTTTATCTTATGCATTTCCTTAGCTGTTTCGTTTGCTCTCCGTACTGGGGTTTGACCCCATTCCCTCTGAGGCTTGGTTTGTTTCCTTGTTTGTGTTGTTTTCAGGAAACCCAGGTTTTACAGCTGGTCGTGGTTTTAACCCAGCTGGTGGTGCCCCGGGAGGTGGTTAGCGTGTCCCAGTTGCGTATAGCATATTTATATATATATGTATCAGTTAGCCAGGGGGATGCCCTGTGCTTTGTTGTTGTATCCAGTGTGTGGAGTATGATACATGTCGCATGTGCTTGTCTGTTTAGAGCACGAGGCCTGACATAAGGAGGCACTCATTCTATCTTGGGCTGGAACAGACTCTACTAGAGTAGCTCTGAACAGGAGGATGTACATATTAACTAAGTACAGAGAATTGTTAATCAAGAGATTTTTAGAGGCAAAGAAGATCAATTTTGTCCCCGGTGAAGGTTCTTCTGCCATTGATCTCAAATTACTGGAGATGTTTTCCGATCTTCATATGGTTGTGGTAGAAGACTTGAAAGTACAGACGATGGCACACGGTTTTAGATGGGAGAAGACGTGTTGGTCTCAAATTTTTGAAGGTTGCCCACGTGATCGAGGTGCTGTAATTTCCAGAACCAACACCAATACTCGATCTACATGCTGTATTAGAACAATGATTCTCGTTCATGGAGTTTGGGTGATTGAACTGTGTGGTGACCACTGGGTGAAGATACCCCAGCGGAGTGTACATAATGAAATTTTGCGTCAACGTTCGCATGATGACACTCTGCGAGGAATCAGATTTCAAGATTTGTGATTAATCAGATTTTGGGTTAGATTAGTCACGGGAATTAAGGTTTTTGATTTCTGGAATTTCGAATTTTTGGTGAAATCTGATTTAAGGAAATTCACTATCGTTTTGGTGAGATCTGGATAGTCGAGAGTGCTGCGTTTGCATTTTGTGATTTTCAGTTGTCAACTTTAGTCAACGGAACTGTAGCGGGTGATCGCTGGATTGAGAGATCTGGTTTCGTTGTATTGAACGCGAGGGATAGTTCGCGTGAAGAGATCTGCTGACGTAAGCAGATTTTACGTGTTGGTCAACATGTGGAGTTGACATCTGGTATAGCGCGCTTAGTTGAGGAATCTGTTTTGAGCACTAGCGTTGTGTCGAGGAGAGATCTGTTTTGAGTGATGCGGCGTCGTTCCAGTTAGTTGCTGCGTCGTCGTTTTGGATTTCCAGCACTTAGCGGGTTTTGTATTGCGCGAGCGAGAGATCTGGTTTGTGCTACCTTTGGAGAGACCAGATGTCACCGAAACGCTGTCGTTTTGACTTGTGAGCGAGTGTTGGTTGTTAACGCTGGAATCTGGTGGTTAGTAGCGTTGTTGAGAGATCTTTTTGACGCAAATTTAAGTTGCAGGAATCTGTTTTTGTCGGTGTTTGACTTAGACATTAGCGATTTAATTGAGGATATAAATACAAGTGTTGAGTTACACTTAGAATATTTTACACCCGATATTTCTTATCCTCTTCCCTATTGAAACCCTCGACTTGCTACTATTCACCGTAACTTTCCACCGTCGATTCCCGTTGCTTCTAGCCTCTGTTTTTGACTATCTTGGTGGCGTTGGACTCCCCTAGCTTAGCTCTTTCGACTGTTACCCTTTTCGAACCCTGAATTAACGCTGGAGTGGAAGCGTGAAGCTGTCAGTGTTTGAAGCTTTTGGAGAAATCTGTGCCGTGTGTTTGTCCTGCTAGCGTGAGCTTTTGGGTGAGCATTTCTCGTTGATTTGAGCTCTGTTCTTGTAGTTAATACCTGCGTAGATGTTTAGAACTTGAGGTTAGTTCTGGCCGTAGGTATTAGAATGTTCAGGCTTAGAATTGTGCTTGAGTTAAGCTGAATTTTGAGACCTTGAAACAGATTTCAGCTCCCAGGATTTTAGTGTAGTGTGCCGTGAAGCTTCAAGGGGCCGCGGACTTGATTTAGTTGCTGGCCGTTGGTTGTGAAAGCTGTTGAGGTATATTGAAGCAGTTGAGGTACGAATTGAGCAGCTCTTAATGGCTTGAAGCGTGAACATGGCTGTATTTCCCTGCTATGAAATCTGTTGGCCTGCTACTGTGATTGCTACGTGAAACAGTGTGTGGAATTGATTGATTTTCATGCTGTTTTATTGTATTGATTGTATGCATTATGCATTGATTATTGATTGGCATACACGCATACATATTGAGCCTGACAGATTTGGTTTATAGACCTGATTGAGAGTCACGTTGCGACTGGACGACTGATGTGTCGTGCCAGAATAGTCCAATGCTATCATTGGAGTGGTGACTGCCGGATTCGAGCGTCTACTACCGAGCTGTGATAGGCTGACGGGCCCGGAATATCACGGGCCGATGATTTCCACCGACTGACTTGCTGTGCGTGGTATAGAGACTCGACTGATTGATGTGCCAGTTGACTTACTGGTCTAGCTATCTGATTCTTTGATAGCCCTCGTGCATTCATAGCATTGATTTATGGCATGTTGCATGTGTTGCTGTTTTGATAGCTCTTCGTACTGAGGCTTGACCTCGTATTTTGTTTTCCTGCTTTTGTGTTTTGGGTCTGTGTTGCCCATTTGCAGGATCTTCAGGTAACCAAGATGGACAGAGTGGTGGTACAGCTGGTCGATCCCCGTTTCCTTGAGTCCCAGTATATTGTATTATGTATTGATCCGGGGGATGCCCCGTGATTCTATGTATTTGGGGATCTGTTTATGATTTGATAGTTGATGTTATTTCAGCACAAGTGATTTCGGTAGATCCGAGTAAGGTCGAAGCAGTTCTTAACTGGGAGAGACCTAGGAATGTTTCTGAGATCCGTAGCTTTTTGGGATTTGCTGGCTATTATAGGCGTTTCATCGAGAAGTTCTCTTCGATAGCCAGGCCTCTGACTTAGTTGACTCAGAAGGATAAGAGGTTTGTGTGGACTGATGAGTGCGAGAACAGTTTTCAGACGTTGAAGGAGAAGTTGACTACTGCTCCTGTGTTGGCTCTACCGTCTGGATCTGGAGGTTTCGTGGTGTGCTCCGATGCTTCTCTCAATGGATTAGGATGTGTTCTGATGCAGAACGGGTACGTGATTGCCTATGCGTCTCGACAGTTGAAGGCTCACGAGACGAGGTACCCTGTTCACGATTTGGAGTTGGCTGCGATAGTGTTTGCCTTGAAGATTTGGCGACATTATCTTTATGGTGAAAAATTTGTGGTGTACACCGACCACAAGAGCCTGAAAATATATCTTCACGCAGTCAGATTTGAACATGAGGCAGCGATGATGGATGGAATTGCTCAAGGACTTTAACTGTGAGATTCAGTATCAGCCTGGGCGGATGAACTCAGTTGCCGACGCATTGAGTAGAAAGACCCAGCCGGCGATGCTTTCGTTCTTGAATGCTTCGAGAGTCTATGAGCAATTGAGTACTTCTGGTTGGAGATTTCAGCCGAGCGATCAGTACTTCATGGTTTCTACGATTCAGGTTGAGCCACAGATTTTTCATGACATCAGGGAGGCGCAGACGACTGATCCCTATATCCATGAGTTGAGGATTAAGGCCCAGAGTGGTCAGTCGGATGATTTCTCTGTTTCTCCGGATGGATGTTTGAGATTTCGAGGGAGATTAGTGGTTCCGAACCTGATTAATTTAAAATAGACCATCATGAGTGAAGCGCATTGTAGTCGGTACAATGTGCATCCGGGCGAGAGGAAGATGTATCATGCCTTGAAGTCTCACTACTGGTGGGCAGGTATGAAAAGCGACATCTCTGGTTTTGTTGCTCGATGTCTGAATTGCCAACAGGTCAAGGCTGAGAGGATGAGACCTGGTGGATTGCTGCAGAGTTTAGAGGTGCCCCAATGGAATTGGGAGCACATCGCCATGGATTTTGTGACTCATTTACCTCGATCGAGCAGGGGATGTGATGCTATTTGGGTTGTGATCGATAGACTTTTGAATTCAGCCCATTTCATTCCCTATGGTGTGAGGTGTTCTATGAAGAAAATGGTGAAATTGTACATTGACCATGTGGTTAGATTGCATGGAGTTCCGGTTTCGATAGTGTTCAATAGAGATCCGAGGTTCACCTCTCGATTTTGGAAGAGTTTGCAGGCAGCGATGGGTTCGAGATTGGCTATGAGTACGGCCTATCACCCACAGACAGACGGACAGTTTGAGCGGACTATTCAGACTTTAGAGGATATGCTGCGTGCAATTGTGATGGATTTCAGCGGTGGCTGGTAGGATTCGCTATCCTTGGTTGAGTTTTCGTATAACAACAGCTACCAGGTGACTATTGGAATGGCTCCGTTTGAGGCGTTGTATGGTCGAAAGTGCAGATCCCCGATTTGTTGGGAAGAAGTTGGTGAGAGATAGCTTTCTACACCGGAGTTTGTTCAGCACATGAAGGATCAGATTTATTTGATTCGGAGTAGAATGAAAGCTGCTCAAGACCGTTTCTCTAGCTATGCTAAAATAAGACGTCGACCGTTAGAGTTTGAGGTTGGCGATCGTGTGTTTCTCAAGATTTCTCCTTTCAAGAGTGTTATGCGATTCAGATTTAAAGTCAAATTGACTCCCAGATTCGTTGGTCCTTTTGAGACTGTTGAGCGGATTGGACATTTGGCTTATAGATTGAAGCTGTCCGAGGAGTTAGCAGCGATGCATGATGTCTTTCATGTGTCTATGTTGAGAAAATATGAGCCAGATCCGTCCCATGTTTTGAGAACTGACGAAGTTGAGCTGGATTCTGCCTTGAGTTATGTTGAATATCCAGTGCAGATCCTGGATAGGAAGGAGAAACAGCTGAGAAACAAGATAATTCCGTTGGTGATGGTCCAATGGAGCAAGCATGGCCGAGAAGAAGCAACCTGGGAAGTTGAGGAGAAGATGAGACAAGACTGGCCTCATCTATTTGAGCACTGATTGTGCAGATTTTTCCAGGTAAATTTCTGATTTTTGCTTCGAATTTGAGTAGTGTTTGTGCTGATTTGCATGTTTGATTGTTTCTGCCCTTGTTTGCCTTTGATTTAGAGGACAAATCTCTTAAGGTGGGGAGAATGTGAGGAATCAGATTTCAAGATTTGTGATTAATCAGATTTTGGGTTAGATTAGTCACGGGAATTAAGTTTTTTGATTTCTGGAATTTTGAATTTTTGGTGAAATCTGATTTGAGGAAATTCAGATCTCTAGTTGGAGTTGTCCAGATTTTAGTTCGGGTTTATCGGGTGAAATCTGATTGGGAATTGGGAACGAATTGATTAGATTTTGATAGAATTCTGGTTCCCTGAGTGTTAGCGTGTTCTGCCGCGAGAGGTAGGTAAAACACTATCGTTTTGGTGAGATTTGGATAGTCGAGAGTGCTGCGTTTGCATTTCGTGATTTTCAGATGTCAACTTTAGTCAACGGAACTGTAGCGGGTGATCGCTGGATTGAGAGATCTGGTTTCGTTGTATTGAACGCGGGGGATAGTTCGCGTGAAGAGATCTGCTGACGTAAGCAGATTTCACGTGTTGGTCAACATGTGGAGTTGACATCTGGTATAGCGCGCTTAGTTGAGGAATCTGTTTTGAGCACTAGCGTTGTGTCGAGGAGAGATCTGTTTTGAGTGATGCGGCGTCGTTCCAGTTAGTTGCTGCATCGTCGTTTTGGATTTCCAGCACTTAGCGTGTTTTGTATTGCGCGAGCGAGAGATCTGGTTTGTGCTACCGTTGGAGAGACCAGATGTCACCGAAACGCTGTCGTTTTGACTTGTGAGCGAGTGTTGGTTGTTAACGCTGGAATCTGGTGGTTAGTAGCATTGTTGAGAGATCTGTTTGACGAAAATTTAAGTTGCAGGAATCTGTTTTTGTCGGTGTTTGACTTAGACAGTAGCGATTTAATTGAGGATATAAATACAAGTGTTGAGTACACTTAGAATATTTTACACCCGATATTTCTTATCATCTTCCCTATTGAAACTCTCGACTTGCTACTGTTCACCGTAACTTTCCACCGCCGATTCCCGTCGCTTCCAGCCTCTGTTTTTGACAATCCTAGTGGCGTTGGACTCCCCTAGCTTAGCTCTTTCGACTGTTACCCTTTTCGAACCCTGAATTAACGCTGGAGTGGAAGAGTGAAGGTGTCAATGTTCGAAGCTTTTGGAGAAATCTGTGTCGTGTGTTTCTCCTGCTAGCGTGAGCTTTTGGGTGAGCATTTTTAGTTGATTTGAGCTCTGTTCTTGTAGTTAATACCTGCGTAGATGTTTAGAACTTGAGGTTAGTTATGGTCGTAGGTATTAGAATGTTCAGGCTTAGAATTGTGCTTGAGTTAAGCTGAATTTCGAGACCTTGAAACAGATTTCAGCTCCCAGGATTTTAGTGGAGTGTGCTGTGAAGCTTCAAGGGGCCGTGGACTTGATTTAGTTGCTGGCCGTTGGTTGTGAAAGCTGTTGAGGTATATTGAAGCAGTTGAGGTACGAATTGAGCAGCTCTTAATGGCTTGAAGCGTGAACATGGCTGTATTTCCCTGCTATGAAATCTGTTGGCCTGCTACTGTGATTGCTACGTGAAACAGTGTGTGGAATTGATTGATTTGCATGCTGTTTTATTGTATTGATTGTATGCATTATGCATTGATTATTGATTGGCATACACGCATACATATTGAGCCTGACAGATTTGGTTGATAGACCTGATTGAGAGTCACGTTGCGACTAGAATACTTATGTGTCGTGCCAGAATAGTCCAACGCTATCATCGGAGTGGTGACTGTCGGATTCGAGCGTCTACTTCCGAGCTTTGATGGGCTGACGGGCCCGGAATATCACGGACCGATTATTTCCACCGGCTGCTTGCTGTGCGTGGTATAGAGACTCGACTGATTGATGTGCCAGTTGACTTACTGGTCTAGCTATCCGATTCTTTGATAGACCTCATGCATTCATAGCATTGATTTATGGCATGTTGCATGTGTTGATGTTTTGATAGCTCTTCGTACTGAGGCTTGAACTCATATTTTGTTTTCCTGCTTTTGTGTTTTGGGTCTGTGTTGCCCATTTGCAGGATCTTCAGGTAACCAAGATGGACATAGTGGTGGTACAGCTGGTCGATCCTCGTTTCCTTGAGTCCCAGTATATTGTATTATGTATTGATCCGGGGGATGCCCCGTGATTCTATGTATTTGGGGATTTGTTTATGATTTGAGAGTTGATGTTACCTGATTGTATAAGTTTGAGATAACTTATATTTTGATTATCGATATTTTGAATGTATGATTTTGAATTCAGGCCCAACCTATTTCGAAAAATTTTTAAGCCCTGATTTTTAGCTTCCGTATTTTTGCGTTTATTATGTGTTAATTGTGAGTAATTAGCACGGGGCCTGACACACTCTCCCTCCTGTTAATAAATTTTTCCAGTTGATGAAGAAGAGGTGGGGAGATGTTTGTATAGAGGCCATTGAATTCTCTGTCTCTGGTAAACTCCTACCAGTTGGTTCAATAAATTTTTGCAGGGCTTTATCAGTTGTGGAGCCAGTTTCAAGTTTTGGTTCTCGTAGACCGACAGTCATTACTCTGGGTTGGACTCAGTTATGTACAGCTTTTGTTCAGTATAGTTTGTTTAGCGGTTTAAGTACAGATGATATTCACAGTTTTGTTTCCACTATTTCTTTGGATAGATCAGTATTGAGAGACGTACAGTTAGTTCAGAGTTCAGTTTTTGTTAGTCCACATGTACAGTTGATTTTGGACCAGCGTCCTCATTCTCCGTCCACCACAGCTGATTCTTCCATGCAATTTGTTGAAGATGATATTCAGTTGAAAGATGACTCAGCTGCTGATCAGTTTATTTCGACTTCCTCTGCCTCTATTGCTGCTCTACGGGAATCTTTCTCCACTCTTGTTGCTAATCAATTGAGGGATTCTCGGAAGACGAATAATGCTCTTAGCAAAGTATTGTGCAAAATTGATCATGTTGAAAGAGTCTTCCTTGACAGTCTTGCTGAGCTTAATGAAACCTTCCGGGGTTTATTCAAACGTAGTCGCCAGGAAGCTCAAAATGATAACCATGCACTGTCGCTAGCACTAAAAGCTGTCCGCACTCAAAATGTCATTTTATCGACAGATTTAGAGGCTAATAGAAAAGAAGTGAGGGATATCAAGGCTGCATTCTCAAAGGATTTTGATGACAAATTAGCAGATATTGGCAACGAACTTCATAGAGTTCCGCGTGGATACACAAGGACAATTGGATTCCCTCAGTACTCACCTTTCAGAACTCATTGCCTTTCTCACTAAGGGCATTATTGACAAAAAGGGGGAAGATAGTAGCAGCCGCCGCCCTCAACCACCTCCTAATGATCAAGGCAGACCCAGCGGGGGAGGTGGTGGCAGTGGCAATAGAGCAGATAAAAAGAGCCATCCTGTTGGAAGTGGTACTAGGGAAAGTCTCAAAGGATTTTGATGACAAATTAGCAGATATTGGCAACGAACTTCATAGAGTTCCGCGTGGATACACAAGGACAATTGGCTTCCCTCAGTACTCACCTTTCAGAACTCATTGCCTTTCTCACTAAGGGCATTATTGCAAAAAGGGGGAAGATAGTAGCAGCCGCCGCCCTCAACCACCTCCTAATGATCAAGGCAGACCCAGCGGGGGAGGTGGTGGCAGTGGCAATAGAGCAGATAAACAGAGCCATCCTGTTGGAAGTGGTACTAGGGAAAGCGGTGGAGGAAGTGGAAGTCAGAGAAGAGGCGATAGTAGTGGTTCCTCAAAAAGAAGAAGATCAAGTGGTAAGTCACTTGTTCGTAGCATAAGATATGGACCATATCCACAAGGTGCACCACCCAAGAGGAGAGCTAAATATTGGATGACTGGAGAAAAGGATTTTTAAATTCTCTTAGTTGTACAAATCTTATGTACAAAATTCAGTTTAATGAAATATAAATATTTCAGCAGACCTTGCGCATTTTATCGTTTGATCATTTATTTAAATCAATAGGCTGCTAAGTTTTGTCATCACCAAAAAGGGGGAAATTGTTAAGATAAAATTTATTGTTTTGGTGATAACAAAATAAGACAAGAGCTAAATTCAGAAGTAACACTTGGACAGTCAGCCGTTGAAGAAGATCAACTACATGTTTGGAGCAAAGTTTAATTCAGATATCGGGATTGAATATTTCAGTTGTTAGATATCATATCTTGGTATTCGGGAATATTTCAGGAGTTGAAGCACTCAGTTGATGGATTACTATTTCAGAGGTTGAAGATATATGGTTATCAATGTTAGAGTAGATTCCCAACTAGCCAACTTGTGGCGTGTGGGTTTTTATTCACTCTTGTGTACAACAATCTTTATATATGATATTTGCATTTCTTTATGGCATTCTTTATTTTAATTATGATTCTAATGTTAACAATTGTGTTGGATAAAGACCTAGAATGCGCCATAGTGTATGTTAGATGTGATAGTGGATATGATGGCTATCATGAAACACATCTAATAGTCACTGTGCATTCTGAATACGTTCCTAGTCGATTGGGCCGTCAAAATGGGTATAAGGCCGCCCGAGCTTGAGACTAGAATCAGCGATGTGAATTACCATGTTTCATTGGTAGGGAACATTTTGATGTTCTGAGCATGCTGATGGATAGTGACCTGGTGATCTATCGAACGATGCATGTAGGAGTCGATGCTTCGTTATCGAGTATTCACCGCTCGCTTTCATGCATGGATATCCTATGCTATCTGAGGGGATAATAGTGTATAAATCTCTAGCCAGAGTACTGGATGTGTTTTAGGTAAATGGGTTTGCCTAGTAAAATTCGCGATGTCACTATTTGATCTCGAAGATGTATGCATAGCTATCGGATCTCTAGCGACTCTCGATTTACCAATGGTAGTTGATCTGATCGGGATATATGTGTTGAAAGGACCGTACTGTACGCTAACCACAACCAACTGGTTCTTGCAGGCACTATCAGTGAAACCTAGGGGATCATGGGGCGATGTTGCTAGGCGCTTTACCATGATCCGATGGGCAAGTCCGAAATTGTGATTTCGGAGTCACAATGGTTGTGGGCCCACGACTAGCTGTATCCCTGAACCATTGAGGGTCACACAAGTACTGGATTCATGATTCCCGCATGAAAACTAAGCTCAACGTGTTGAGCATAGGAGGAGGATTTTAGGGAGATGCGATTTCCTAAAAGTCAACAGGGGTGAAATTGCGATTTCCCAAAGTTGAGGGGCTAAACTATAATTTTGGTCTAGGTGATCTCAAAAATTGTTTATCACATCATAATATTCAGTTTTGGAAACTGATTCGATCGGTCCGATCTGATCGTCGATCGGAGTTATGATGAAACCGTAGTGATTTAATTGAACGGATGTTCATATGGACCTGGGCTTGACCCAAGTCCAATGGGCCGGTACAAGCCCATTACAAGTCTATTAATTATAGACTTAGGGCTACATTAATCATAACTACACAATTAAACCCTAGCCTCCACCACACATAGAGCCGCCGCCCCCTCTTCTCCTCCACCCCACGCACGGCCGCGCCACCACCGCGCCGCCGCCGTCCGCTTGTCGTGTGATTGGACTTGTTCCGATCAGCTTTTCGAGGAGATTCCATCCGTGGCCAAAATCCTTCAGATCTTCTAGTGCAGACTCACGGAGGAATCGTGTTTCCGGTCGTGGACCTGATTAGACGATCTACCACCGCCTACAATTCAAGATCCAGGATTCCCTGTGAATCTGGTTGGAGCCAGGCGCCTAGACGCCAGCAATGTAACGATTCAGACATCCTATGTATGTTTATCGTTATAGTTTTAATGTATTGAACGTATCTCGGGGCAAAAAAATTTTTAACTTCCACTGCGTCCCAGGGAAACGAGATCCAGATCCGCCATTGTCGCCAACAGTGGTATCAGAGCACAGGCTCGGATCCTTCAATACATTTTACTGCCTGAATTGCAGAGATCTCGAATTTTTGAAATCAAAACAAAGAAACAAAAAAAATTTTCGGGACATGGTTGCGCAACGAAAGGCCGGCCGATGCATGCTGGATGCGCCACTTTTAGGCGCAACTCGCGCGGCGGTGCGCCATGCATGGCGCACGGTTGCTGCTGGAAGGCGCTGCGCTTGTCGCAGCGGCGTGCAGCCATGCGCCGCACGCTATGTTGGCGGCGGCCGCATGCGACGGCTATTTTTCTTCTAGGTTAAGTTCGGGCCTGTCCCGGGCAGCCCATGAAGTTTTCGGGCCAATATTTGATATTGGGCCGATTTTGGTCGGACCAAAATTGATTTTGAAATTTTTCATATTTTGGGCCTAAAATTGTTTTAAGCCCAATATGATGCAATTAAAATTGCAAAATGTGATTTTAGTTATGAAATACGATTTTTTAATTAAAATATAATTTTGTATATTAAAATATGATTTTGTCGACGAAATGCGATTTTATAATTAAAATATGATTTTGTGGGTAAATGTCAAATGTGATTTGATCATTTAATTTATGTCAATTAATTAGATTGATTGCATGTTTGGGATGATCGAGAGCCGTGCCCAATGTGTTAGGTGTATGCTTTAGGTTTTGCGATTTTGGTTGTATATATATTATTGATATCATTTAAAGTGGATCTGTTGGTGGCCCGTTCCCACCCCTACAAATTGTATCCCATATGTGTCATGGAAATTTAAATGTAAATTACTAGATTTAGTGGGAGGACATTTGAAGACGTTGGACATGACGATCAAAGATATTGAAGACCGAAGATCTGTAAAACCGAAAGCTATTGTAATAGGATTACACTGCATATTGCATTTCACCTAGGACTGGACACAGGTCCGTGATTGGCAACCATGGACCGCATAGATCTCGCGATCGATCATCCCAATTTTTATATATGCGATATATATGTTTAGTTGAATCCGCATGTTTTAAATTGTGATTTAAAATTGCATGAGACCAAATTTTCAAAAATAAAATCCCTCGTTTTAAATATGATTTAAAACTAATATCAATCTTAAAAGTTTATTCGATAAACTAAGGGAATTTAAATCTGTTTAAATTATCCCTAGCTTCCATCAACAATGGGTGTACGCCGATGCTACCCGCATACATGACCCGGATCATATTATTGAGGGGGTTATGTATGCCGGAAAGCTGTACACGTCATTGACACTCGTTGTGAGTCGGTTGGAACTCCCTTTAACGTTGGCTCATATTATTGGGGACGTTAAGGGGACCGTCCTTCACGACTCAACATTGATGGGTCATCTTTACACGTGACAGTAATCGGCGTCATATTATTGGGCCCTTACTGGACGTGAGGTAAAATACATGGAGGTTGCAACGTTGGCTCATATTATGGGGGACGTTAAGGGGACCGTCCTTCACGACTCAACATTGATGGGTCATCTTTACACGTGACAGTAATCGGCGTCATATTATTGGGCCCTTACTGGACGTGAGGTAAAATACATGGAGGTTGCCCGGTTGCAATTGGGTTCTACCTTTT
>KV010691.1:0-22770 GCA_001598015.1 Dorcoceras hygrometricum | reverse complement strand
GTTTTGATCCTCAACGCAAATACACTAACGCATCTGCTGATCACAACACGCGCAACCAGACTTCACGCAAACGACGGCGTTTCAAGAATCTCGTGCTAAAACACGCTTCGACTGGTTTTGCCACCGACCAGCCGCTAGCTCTCAACACCAGCTGACACGTCAACCAGCAGGTACCTCAAATATGCGAAAAATACAAAATCACCAGAATTGCTCAACACACGAAATGGAACCCAAAAATGCAACTCAAACACTCAAATAGAGATCTTAAACCAGCAAGAACCTCTAACTATCGATTCATTCCAACGATAAATCTCAATTACAAATCCAGGTCTCACAGTAAGACATGATCATATTTAACAAATTTAAACAGAGTCTTATCAACTGTGCCTATTGTGAAATCATGCTCAATTAAAAATTTTGATAGTGTATCATACCAAGCTCTGGGTGCTTGCTTCAACCCATATAGAGCTTTATCCAGTTTGTAAACAAAGCCTGGATCCTCTAACTATCGATTCATTCCAACGATAAATCTCAATTACAAATCCAGGTCTCACAGTAAGACATGATCATATTTAACAAATTTAAACAGAGTCTTATCAACTGTGCCTATTGTGAAATCATGCTCAATTAAAAATTTTGATAGTGTATCATACCAAGCTCTGGGTGCTTGCTTCAACCCATATAGAGCTTTATCCAGTTTGTAAACAAAGCCTGGATGTGTATGATCAACGAAGCCAGGAGGTTGTGCAACATACACTTCCTCTGTTAAGATGCCATTGAGAAATGCACTCTTAACATCCATTTGAAATACTTTAAAATCTTTGTATGCAGCATATGCAAGAAACATGCGGATGGCTTCTAATCTAACTAATGGCGCGAAGGTCTCATCAAAATATGTGCCTTCCATCTGTCTAAATCCTTGCGCTACCAGTCTAGCTTTGTTTCTAATAACTACGCCATCTTCATTCAGTTTATTCCTAAATACCCATCGAGTTCCTATGACTGAATGGTTAGAAGGTCTAGGTACAAGTGGCCAAACATTGTTACGTTTAAACTGATTAAGTTCTTCTTGCGTTGCTTCTATCCAGCTGGGGTCAGCTAAGGCCTCATCTATCTGCTTAGGCTCTATAAGCAGAAGATGTCGACCAGATCAGACGCAAAGAAACACTCAACAGAGTAAGGAAAAACAGAACAAATACAGCAAAGAAAGCATATAACACACAATATGCAGCACGTAGTCACATAAATCAAGCACATGCAACACGCAACACTGTGCCTAGACTCAAGTGTGATCAAAGAAATTGAGATTATCCCAGTTTAAGCTCTGATACCAAAAATGTCAGGTCTCGTGCTCACAACAGATAAACACATGCGGAAGCTATCAAAAAGTGGATAAAATTTTTGCTTTTAGACCCGACGGTTTAAAACATAATATTTAAAATACAACGATACTTAAAATACGTATCCCGAATCATATAACAATCAACAATAAAGCATACATAATTCAAACATGTATCATATTCCCCTACGGGTACAACAACAAAGCGCAGGGCATCCCCCTGGCTAACTGATACATATATATATATGCTATATGCTACTGGGACACACTAGCCACCTCCTGGGGCACCACCAGCTGGGTTAAACCCACGACCAGCTGTAGAACCTGGGTTTCCTGAAAACAACGCAACAAAGAAACAAACCAAGCCCCGGAGGGACATGGGGTCAAACCCCAGTACGGAGAGCAATAATACAACAGAAATAAACAGCAAGGAATAAAATGCAGGTGCTATGCATAAAGGAATACCATGCGTGTATGCAACATGCTGGAATACAGGCATATAAACATGTGAAACGCAGCAATTACACAATTAGCATACACAGTCCTCAACCAGGACAACAACAAGCACGGAAATCCAACACAGCCATCTCGCACTTCATCCAAGCTACGTTCTTCGCTGAATTATAAGCTCAAAATCCATACCTTATACTGAGCAACAACTAACCTTGTTAGAAATCCCGAAGACTCTGGTAAAAGCCTGTTAAACACACGGCATACACAACGTAAATCTAACAGGTTGCTAAACTAGCTCACGGCTGGGAGTCTCACTCGACCAGATGCTCCATACCTCAACAATACATAGAAAGCTTAAAAAAACTATGGTTAGGAACAAGGTCTCACCGCAAACCAGAACGTAGCTCTACCAAATCGACGCAACACTCGAACGGCAGCAACTTTGCGTTCCTCGACTAGCCTATTACAGCGTCTAAAACTAGTATGAATTGGAAGAGATTCTCAAGAGGAGTTCAACGCTACCTCGCGCGAGCAAAACAACCACCGGGAACGATGGGAAATCGCCGGAAAACTCACGGCTGAACAGTGTTATAGGGTTCAAAGGATAAGGAACGAAAGGCTGGAAAATTTGCTAAGTATGGGAAATGATATCACAAAATCGAAGACAAAGTCTTCCTATAAATAGCACTTGCAACGACTGGAAATCAATACCAATTATTGTCCACCGACAAAACCAGTCGACGCCAACAATTTCCCAAACCAGCAGACGCAAGAACCAACAGCTGATCTCTCCAACAATCGCTAAAATAACTAACGGCTGGTTCTCAAAACGGCGTCACACCAACTTACTCAAACGACGTCGCATACTATACCAGCAGCTGAGTATCCAGTCGCAAGAACACAACAACGCAACGCTTCTCTCTGCTGGTTCCAGTCACAACCTCAAAACGCAGCGTTGCAACTAATTCAAACGACGTCGCTCCAATGACGTCATCCAGTCGCTAGCTCTCGCGAAATACCAGCAGGAAGCAATAGCGGCGAAACTCACTCGCAGCTGGACTCCCATTCGCAACAACGAAACAACGACGCATCCTCTTTGAGCTATAGGAAAGTTGACCCGCGTTGACATCTACATCTGCTGAACAACCAGCAGACACACATACACAATCTACCAGCTGGTACCAGACGCAACATCCAAACGACGTCGCGCCAACTAATCTAAACGCAGTTGTTTTGATCCTCAACGCAAATACACTAACGCATCTGCTGATCACAACACGCGCAACCAGACTTCACGCAAACGACGGCGTTTCAAGAATCTCGTGCTAAAACACGCTTCGACTGGTTTTGCCACCGACCAGCCGCTAGCTCTCAACACCAGCTGACACGTCAACCAGCAGGTACCTCAAATATGCGAAAAATACAAAATCACCAGAATTGCTCAACACACGAAATGGAACCCAAAAATGCAACTCAAACACTCAAATAGAGATCTTAAACCAGCAAGAACCTCTAACTATCGATTCATTCCAACGATAAATCTCAATTACAAATCCAGGTCTCACAGTAAGACATGATCATATTTAACAAATTTAAACAGAGTCTTATCAACTGTGCCTATTGTGAAATCATGCTCAATTAAAAATTTTGATAGTGTATCATACCAAGCTCTGGGTGCTTGCTTCAACCCATATAGAGCTTTATCCAGTTTGTAAACAAAGCCTGGATGTGTATGATCAACGAACCCAGGAGGTTGTGCAACATACACTTCCTCTGTTAAGATGCCATTGAGAAATGCACTCTTAACATCCATTTGAAATACTTTAAAATCTTTGTATGCAGCATATGCAAGAAACATGCGGATGGCTTCTAATCTAACTAATGGCGCGAAGGTCTCATCAAAATATGTGCCTTCCATCTGTCTAAATCCTTGCGCTACCAGTCTAGCTTTGTTTCTAATAACTACGCCATCTTCATTCAGTTTATTCCTAAAGACCCATCGAGTTCCTATGACTGAATGGTTAGAAGGTCTAGGTACAAGTGGCCAAACATTGTTACGTTTAAACTGATTAAGTTCTTCTTGCGTTGCTTCTATCCAGCTGGGGTCAGCTAAGGCCTCATCTATCTGCTTAGGCTCTATAAGCAGAAGATGTCGACCAGATCAGACGCAAAGAAAAATCTGAATCATATGTGGAGCAGTTGATTCAGATATTGATCCAAAGACAAAATGGTTCAGACGTCTGTTGCGCGAAGACAAAAGGTATGAATCAGCTGTAGCACAAAGGAGTAGATGAACAGATGTTGCACGAAGACAAAGTTCAATCAGCAGCTAACAGCAGCATCAATAGTCGAACAGTAGCTGACGAAACAATGAAGAAACGAAGAAGAAAATCAGACGTTGATGTGCAGCAGCTGATCAAATAAAGGAGCAGTTGTTTATCAGCTGGAACGTGAGGAGAATGGTTGTATCAGCTGATGAACAAAGAACATTAAGAAGCGATCAGCTGCTGGAACATATAAGCCAAATCAGTTGCTGTCAAAAGATGACAAAAGCCTGCAAAAGAAAGGACACAAGGACAACTCCCTGTCGGTACTTTACAGAACATATTTCAACGGGAAGAAAAGGTTGTTCAACGGATTAAAAATTAAACAGAGGATTTATATACAACAAGATTTGAAGGAATCAATGATGCTTGTGTGAAAGACAAAAATAGAGAAATTACAGAGGGAAAAATAGAAGAACGAAGCAGTCGACCACCATTAGAGAGGAGCTTACAACGAGCGTCGACTACTGAGTTCTAATCAGCTCTTTAGGAGCATTTCCCAGTTGTGTGAGATATTATTATTACGAGAGTTGTTCTTGCACTGTATATCTCACACACAGAGATTCATTCACATTCTTGAGAGTTGAGCAAAATTGTATAGTGAATGAATCTCAAACTCAAAAGGTAAAATCATATCCCGTCCAAGCACGAAGACGTTAAACTCTGTGTTTGTAGCCTTTCTCATAGAGGCGTAAAACAAGTGATTGACACAGCCGAGGGCCGGTGTAGAGTCTAGTAGTTCTAGCAGCTGCTGGCTGTTGGATCGGGTCTGTACACGATGTGTAGATCAAATCTTCTTGTGGATCCTTCCCAGAGCGGAAGAAGGGGAGACGTAGGATATTTATTGATAGTCCCAAAAAGACAATCAATGTGGTTCAAAAAACAGTTGTAAGAGTTCAGAAGGGGGGGGGGGTTGAATGAACTCTTGGTATTTTCAAATTTTCGAAACCTTTTAAAAATAGGTTGTAAGAGTTCGAGAAGGGGGGGGGGGGTTGAATGAACTCTTGGTATTTTCAAATTTTCGAAACCTTTTAAAAATAGTTTTACAAGCGCTGCTTAACTTAAATCCGAGTTACCAGATTTAAGGATCTCAGTTTAATCAAATCTCTCGGCCAACAAAAGTTTGTGCGGAAAAAGGCCGATTAATTTGTGAACAGATACCTTAATAAATAAATGATGCGTAATGTAAAATGTAAGAGTTCAGAGTTTGTTTGTGGAAGTTCGGATATAAATATCCTACGTCTCCCCTTCTTCCTTTTCAGGAAGGTTCCACTAGAAATTTGATTTGTACAGGCCTTCTGCACACACCCGATCACCGAGCCTCGCTCAAGGTGAACTCCTAGCAACACCACAAATAATGTAGTCACAGCTGCTGGTTTACAACACAATATTTTCTCAAACGACTTTTAAGATAGCACGTTTGTTACAGACTCAAATGGATATAACAATGAGATACAATGCTATGGCGACTGTATATTCTCTGGTTTCTAAGCAATGAAACTTGATTCAAAAAATGAACCAGAGAATGACTCGAAGGTTTATATATGAAGATCAGTGGTTGTTTTCTTTGAGTGTTTGGGCTTCTGAGAATGATGGCTTCAAAATGCAAAGCGCTCGTAAATTTGACAGAGTAACAGAAATAGCAATAGCAAGAGTTTTTTATCAATTCAAATCTTCTGCTATTTATACTCTTTTCTCAACGGTCGATTAATTCTGTTAAGGAAATAAAATCCCTTTTGATTTCTGAAAATCGTACGCCATCAATCTTGCTCCACTACATGGTAAATCGCATATCGTCAGAGGCAAAAATATAATTTTCATATATGTGCAATCCCGTTGTAACGACCTCTGCAAATGTGTACTATTTACACAAAAATAGTACCAATATTGTCTCCTTAATTCCAGGCATTTGTACGATTCTGTTATGGCCATCGATATTTTCCAAAATGAGTAATCGATCGAATTTGAATCAACTTAACGCTTGTGCCTGAAATCTTTTTCTGTTGACAGATATATTTTACTTGAGGACGAATGAATAGTCCATCGCTGTTCGAATAAATATCTGTCGCGGTAAAACAATATTTGACCAATTGAATTTTCAGAAAGGCTGACGTCATCATATCTGTTATACAAACACTGTACTGTTATCCGTTGAAAACACTGTAGCGGTAACTGTTCTCTTACTATAGCAATATCTGATGGTGACGTCACGGACTTTGATAACTCTACTACATACACATATCTGTTGACAGCATCCTTCGCTTGTTAACCGTATCGTATAGTTCTTTTTGAACTTCACTGTGCTACGCGTGAAGAGACTCGCCTAAATGACCTGAGTATACCACCTTACTTTCTCCCTCATAGAGGAGGAAGGCTTCATCTGCTCCAAGCCCCTAAAGAAGAAGTGTTGGAATGCCGTAAAGTTCTTCTTCGAAAGGTGCATGCAATCTTTGGGGCAGAGAGTTTACTTCAGTAGAAGTAGGTGGAATTCTTAAGCTAGTGGGACCAACCATGACCAGCTCGAAGCTATACAAACGATCCTGCACGATCCTTCTTAGTAACATCAGCCAAATTTTTAATCTTAAATAATCTAATCCTAACCTTAACGAATATGGTCCTCGTTCATTTTGATCCACAGGATTCTTTTTTCCTCTTTTCTATCTCTATAAGGGAGGCAGGATACATAGATGTATTTTTTACGATATCTGTCGACAGTAACCTTCTCTATTCCAACATCAACCGCTGTTGGCAGATACCTTTGGTACAATTACGATGTCTGTTGGCAGCAACCATCACTCTGAATACACTTCCGACAGTAACTATCTGATCCGATAACCCAAATAACTGATTTGATAACCCGACTGTCTCAGAACCCGAATCTGATCAACCCGATAACATGACTGTAATTCAAACCAATCACCGTTTCAGCAACTGTGATATCTTATGAAAAAATTATTCGAATATCATAGTTTAAGTCCCAAATCTTTTCTTATGTTGTTATCACCAAAACTATAAATTTTATCCTAACAATTTCCCCTTTTTGGTGATGACAAAACTTAGCAGCCGAGATAAATAAATAGGCAAAATAAATTGCACAAGGTCTGCCAAATCAGAAATTCCATTAACTTAAAATAGTACAAAATATTTGTACACATAATCTAATATCTTCTCCTCTTGTGGGATCCACTTCTGCTTTGACTACCCCTTTCTCTTTCCCTTTGCCTATCAGCAGCCATAAGTCTCTCCAGAATGTCTCTCTGTGCATTGTCAATGTCTCTCTGTGCAATTTCTGTTGCTCTAATGGTATCACCACTGGTTCTGTTTCCACTGCCTTCACATTGATTAACAGGAGGAGGTAGAGGGCGGCGCGGCGGCTGCTGCTTCCTTCCCCCTTTATGGCATCACCGCCTCGTATATAGTCGACGATATCGCCAAGCTGGGTGGAGAGGCTGAGAATATCTGCTGCTATCTTTGTTTGGAATTCTAACTGTTCACTTCTGATACCAGCAACCTGCTCATCCAATGAATTAATTTTAGCATCGAGTGCTTTGATCTCCTTCCTGACTTCCACCGGCACCAGCAGTGACACCTTGTGCCAAAACAACTTTCTTAATTGCATTGAAACGCAGCGTCTGAATATCATCTTGATTTATCCCATCTTGTGGAGCACTCTGGATTAAATTTCGGAAGTATTCATTTTGCTATCCCAGAGTATCTCGAAGACTTCTTTCAACGGTATGGAGTCTAGATAATATATCACTCTGAGCATTATCCATACGCTTCGATAGAGATATTTTCAGATCATCAAGAAGTGGAGAAAGATCGACAGTAACAGCTGGGAACGTAGGATGAACATCCACAGTGTCATCCAAGGGAATATCATCGGAATTGAAATGCATTGGAGAATCACTGGATGAGGCATAAGTGTCCTGACGCTGAAATGTAGGATGAGGAGATTCTGGACTCTCAACAAAATATGATTGCTCCTCCTGTGCAACACCAGAAATGGCAGGACCTAAGGCTAAATGTGAAATTTTCTCAACAGACTCTGCCTCTTCAAAAGATTCAACCTGAAGGGAGGGGGATCGGTAGACTGTAGATCCATCAGAAGAAGTTGAATCAAACTCTGGTATACTTTGTACATCTGAGTCACTGAAATACCCTAAGAAACCATCTGTATATACACGCTGTTGAAAGATTCTGCGAAAACTTGCTGGAATTCTCTCAACTGCCAGACTATACACAACTATATCTATGCAAACATCTTTACGTACCGGGCGCAAACACCCAAACATGCTATATCTAACAATTTCTGTGCAGACTCTGGCCCAGCCCCAAGTCTTGATCAAGGAGGGGCAGCTCCCCAATATTGTACAGGCTCAATGAAGAGACCATGCGGAACAAAATCGGGTCAACCACGCTCTCGGGTACTTTCCTCCTATTTACAAACAACGACAATCGGCAGCTACTCCTCCAAAAATCATTTCCCTGAATGGGCGTCCAAACTCCATTCACGAGAATCATTGGCCTTACCCAACATGTGGACTTGGCCAAGGAGTAAAATTGGGCTAAAACAGCGCCACTATTGTCAGCAAGATCTTTAAAAAGTTGCGAGGAGCTTGGTCGGTCCATTATTATTCCATGTTCCTTCTGCTGTGCCAAAATATCTTCAAGAGATTTGGAATGAGCAACAGACATAAGAGCAAAAAATATGAGAGGCCATCGCCGTCCATGGTTGGCCTGGTGCAAAATATCGGCGATGAGAATCCAAAAATTTTACTCAACAACATCTCTCTACTATTTCGTATTTACAAACAACGACAATCGGCAGCTACTCCTCCAAAAATCATTTCCCTGAATGGGCGTCCAAACTCCATTCACGAGAATCATTGGCCTTACCCAACATGTGGACTTGGCCAAGGAGTAAAATTGGGCTAAAACAGCGCCACTATTGTCAGCAAGATCTTTAAAAAGTTGCGAGGAGCTTGGTCGGTCCATTATTATTCCATGTTCCTTCTGCTGTGCCAAAATATCTTCAAGAGATTTGGAATGAGCAACAGACATAAGAGCAATAATATGAGAGGCCATCGCCGTCCATGGTTGGCCTGGTGCAAAATATCGGCGATGAGAATCCAAAAATTTTCTCAACAACATCTCTCTATATTTCGCCAGAATATACATTCTTCGCTTAACAGCAGTCTCCAAAAATTCAGTTTCTGCCCAACTCAACATCAGTTTTTCTTTTTCTTTTAAATCCTGCAACCCATCAAAGTCAGATAATTTATTGAGAGAAAAGGAATGAAATAAATCCACAACGTCTGTCATCACCTTATCACGCAATTGAACAAGAAAATCAACGTCCCCGCAGATTAACTCAACTGTTTCCTTTGCAGGATTCCCTCTAACAGGCTCATTTTCCTCCAAGGGTTCCTTCCCTTTATCGTGAGTGGAGATCCTAGGGAGGCTAGCATAGTACCAGTCCCTTTCCTGCACTTCGTTGATGTTGATTGAATCACCAAGTCGAATTTTTGTGATTTCAGCAGCGGTGACTGACGACAACATCATGTCATCAGAAATTTGCAATAGTAGATCATCAATGGACATGTGCTCCTCTTCGGTATTCTTGCTGCCGACAGCTTTGTCCATGTCTTTTTCAACCACAGGAACCTTGCTGCTCTCAGCTTCTACAACAGTTCCTATCTCATTAACCACAAAATCCTTGAAGGACTCCTCTAACCATTGATCAAAGTCATCTCCAATATCTGTCTCATCAACCCGCTGTTCTTCCTGCTCTTTCTCATCTGACCCCATCTTCGAAGTCTCCGCAATAATCTGACCTATAATATCATCAATTTCATCAGTATGTTTTTCAGCAATCTCATCAGTGTCTTTAACTGGTTCCTACGTATCCATAATCTCATCATCAGAGCCAGTTGGAAGAACCAATCTCCTCTTCCTGGATATACGCTTGGGTGCAGGAGATTTTAATCAGCAATCTCATCAGTGTCTTTAACTGGTTCCTACGTATCCATAATCTCATCATCAGAGCCAGTTGAAGAACCAATCTCCTCGTTCCTGGATATACGCTTGGGCGCAGGAGAGTTTTAAAACTGTTGCAGCAGGGGTCAGTTCAATGATTTGCAGGGGCACGACATCCTGCGCAATAGGTACCACATCCAGACTGGCTTTGCCCTTGACTGTGCCTCTCTTATTTGGAATGACGGGCGCACTATCCTCAGCAGCTGGTCGCTTCTTCGACCCAGAAACTTCAGAAATAATCTCTACTGGTGTTTCATCAGTAGTTTCAGACTTTTTCTTGGATTTGGACTTCCTCTTTACAACAGCCAAATCAGCCACTCCAGGCTCATCACTTTGACCACGATCATCAATCGTGTGATTCATTGCAATGTAAGTATTTACTGTCTTGATAGACAGAATCTTTGATGGTGGAAAATGGACGACTTCTCTCATTGTGATTGCAGGGATGTTTTCAGTAGGACACCAATTTGCGCAGCATATCCCTTGGCTTTCTTCTGCGTCCTATCAACCATGTCCTTCAACACCCCAAATAGAACCTTACTCCAGTTCACATTCAACCCAAAATGAATCGCCGTCATCATCATAAAACGTTCATTCGTAACGGAGTCAAAGGATCCAGCCTTAACAGTGATGGCTTTGGCCAAAATATCATTCAACAATCGATATTCATGCTTCGTAAACATCTTTTTCCCATGGATAGAGACATGTTCACCAGACTGCAAAAAGATGCTCCTTGCCTTATAAACTAGATGCTTCGGCACATCAGAGAAGCTTACCAGCCCCTCCGTCTGTAACCCAAATATTTCTGCAAACCTAGCCTGTGAAACCGAAAAGAACTTGCCTGAAACGGCCCCTGTGATATCCCCATCTTGTATCAGTGCCGTATCAAAGAAGTGTTCTTACTCCTTCTCAACACAACCGATTCACAACCCAGAAACCCTCGTAGACCACTGGCCTCCAGTGCTTTAAACATATTTAGCATCCCGTCGTGGTCAGAAATCAACAAAATAGAGTCGAAGTTCACTTGGTAGGAGTTTGCGATGAATGTAGATGCCATTTAAATAGATTTAGATTGCGAAGACGTCCTGAAATCAAATATTCTGCAAAAGAGAGTACGAAAGCACGAGAGCAAGGGAATAAAACGAGAGTAATGTTGCACAGTAAATGTTAGTGAATATTGGAAATACCGTAAATAAAGAGAAAGAATGCGAAAAGTTAAGAGAGAGAGAGAATGTTGGTAAGAATGCGAAAATTTAAGAGAGAGAGAGAATGTTGGTGTGACGATTTGCATGAAGGACAACACGTGTCAATCATCCAACGATGCGTACTATTTTTAGAAAAGATTTTGAAAATATCTTACCCGTACGGGAAAAAGGTTAAAATTGACGCGCCAAAGTCTTAAAACATCACACATAAGAGAATCTGATTTAATGTTTCACGGGGATGGAACGGAATCTGTTAACAGATAAGCATCAATTGTGTACAGGAGACATCTGTTGACAGATTTCTCCTGTTCAATTGACGTCACGCTTAACAAAACAGAAACCATGTTCCCCCTATGACAGATAGCCCTTGATCAGTAACGCTTACGTAAGCAACGTTGTTCGCCTTGAATAAATGACTAGAGGCTGACGTAAGAACTGTTGTTCGCCTGAACAAATAGTCTTCCAACTGTGGCGCTTACGTAATCAACGCTATTCCCCATAAACAGAAGACCCGCTGCTGACGTAAGCAAAGCTGTTCAACCTGCAAAAATTGTTAGCGCACAGACAATTTTATGGCAGTTCTAAGAGACCTAATATGTTCCTGAAGTAGGAAAACTTAGCGTCTGGCAGAGGTTTGGTGAAGATGTCAGCAACTTGCTGTTCAGTCGACACGTACTCCAACCGGACATCCTTCTTCAATACGTGGTCCCTTATAAAATGATGCCTAATGTCGATGTGCTTGGTTCTTGAGTGCAGCACAGGATTATGGGTGATCGCTATCGCACTTGTGTTGTCGCAGAGAATTGGCGCTTCAGAAGCATCAATGCCATAATCTTTCAACTTGTGTTGTATCCAGAGTATTTGGGCACAACAGCTGCCAGCAGCTAGGTACTCAGCTTCAGCAGTTGACGTGGCAATGGATGTTTGCTTCTTACTAAACCAGGAAATCAACCGATCTCCCAAGAATTGACAAGTTCCACTTGTGCTCCTACGATCAATCCTGCATCCTACGTAATCTGCATCACTATAACCGATTATTTGAAAGCCTGAGTCTTTGGGATACCAAAGACCCATGTTGGAAGTACCCTTTAAATACTTAAGGATTCTCTTAAACAGCAATATAATGTGATTGCTTTGGCTCTGCCTGGAATCTAGCACACATACAGACGGCAAACATGATGTCTGGTCTGCTAGCAGTTAGGTAAAGCAAAGAACCTATAATACCACGATAAAGCGATACCTCAATGGCAGTTCCAGCTTCGTCTTTATCCATATTTATCGAAGAGCTCATTGGGGTTGCTGCTGCTGAACAGTTGTCCATGCCAAACTTTTTCAGCAGTTCTTTTGTATATTTTGCTTGGTTAATGAAGATTCCATTTTCCAGCTGTCGAACTTGTAAGCCCAGAAAGAATGTTAGCTCCCGCATCATGCTCATCTCGAATTTATCCTGCATGAGCTTAGAAAATTTCTTGCACAGTTTGGGGTTAGTTGACCCAAAAATTATGTCATCAACATATATTTGAACTAGTAATACATGGTCAGCTTTAACAAACTTAAAAAGTGTCTTATCAACTGTGCCTATTGTGAATTCATGCTCAATTAGAAACTTAGATAGTGTATCATACCAAGCTCTGGGTGCTTGCTTCAACCCATATAGAGCTTTATCCAGCTTATAAACATAATCTGGATGTGCATGATTAATCCTCTGTTAAGACACCATTATGAAAGGCACTCTTAACATCCATCTGAAAGACTTTAAAATCATTAAAAAACTTAGATAGTGTATCATACCAAGCTCTGGGTGCTTGCTTCAACCCATATAGAGCTTTATCCAGCTTATAAACATAATCTGGATGTGCATGATTAATGAATCCAGGAGGTTGTGCAACATACACTTCCTCTGTTAAGACACCATTATGAAAGGCACTCTTAACATCCATCTGAAAGACTTTAAAATCATTAAATGCAGCATAAGCTAAGAACATGCGAATGGCTTCTAATCTTGCTACTGGTGCGAAGGTCTCATCAAAATCTATTCCTTCCATTTGTCTAAATCCTTGCGCTACCAGCCTAGCTTTATTTCTTGTTACTACGCCATCTTCATTCAGCTTGTTCGTAAAGACCCACCTAGTTCCTATGACTGAATGATTATTAGGTCTAGGTACAAGTGTCCACATATTATTGCGCTTAAATTGGTTAAGTTCTTCTTGCATAGCATCTATCCAACTTGGGTCAGCTAAGGCTTCATCAATTATCTTAGGTTCTATATGCGACAAGAATGCAGCATCAAAATGATCATGAGATAGCTGGCCTCGTGTGCGAACAGGGGATTCGAAATTACCTATGACTTGCTCAGGTGGATGATTTCTATTCCACCGAAGATCAAGTCTGATGGGATTTGCTCCATGTTCCCCCTATGTTGTTGTCTGGATAGAGCTACTTGGATATTCTGACACTAATTGATGATTTTCATTGATAGCTTGTGCATCAGATTCCAACTGTGATACTTGCTGTTCTGGGTGAATGCTGGTGTCAGCTTTGTCATCAACAGCTGTTGGTATATTTGACACTGTTGCGTCAGCTGTTGGTGTATGCGTAGTAGTGTTTGTTTGCGCAATATCTGACGGAGCAATATCTGATGGAGAAGCAACTGTTTGTGCGTTGATTGCATCTGCTCCTGCTGTCGTCAGATCTTGTTGAACAACATTGTGCGTTGTGTCTACTGTTGGTTGTTCTTCAGCTTTATGTCTTTGTGGCAATACGTCATCATCAGATTCTTCAAGACTTGTTGATTCTAGACGTGTGCACAAGTCGTGTAAGCTTGCTGCTGAAGTAGATTTGAACCTAGTCTCATCAAACACAACATGAGCAGATTCTTCAACAGTTAGACTTTTGATGTTGAACACACGATAAGCCTTGCTGACAGCAGAGTAACCTAAAAATATTCCTGCATCAGATTTAGGTTCAAACGCTGTTAGGTGCTTTTTGCCATTGTTGTGAACGAAACACCTACACCCAAACACCCTGAAATAAGATATATCAGGTTTCTTTCCATGCCAGATCTTATATGGGGTTTTATCGTGCATCCGATTAATCATAGATCTGTTTTGAGTGTAACACGCTGTGTTAACTACTTCGGCCCAAAATTTTTGAGAAATACCAGAATAAGCAATCATAGATCTAGCAGCTTCTTTCAAAGTGCGGTTTCTCCTTTCATCTAACCCGTTTTGCTAAGGAGTTCTAGCTGCTGAGAGCTCATGCTTTATCCCCAAGTCTTCTAGATAAGAAGTTAATATAAAATTTAGAAACTCAGTACCGCGATCACTTCTTATTCGGTTGACAGAACAAGATCTGTTATTTTGTAAACGTTTCAAAAGACGTATCAGCTGGTCGGCGGTTTCAGATTTTGCTTTTAAAAACAACACCCAAGTATATTTTGAAAAATCATCAACTACTTCAAGGGTGTAATTCGTTCCCCCTAAGCTCGTTACTGAAATAGGACCAAAAAGATCCATATGCAAGAGCTCAAGGCAACGGGCAGAACATTTTCCGCCTTTATTTTTGAAAGTCGATTTTATTTGCTTCCCCAGCTGACATGCGGCACAGATCTTATCCTTAGAAAATTTTAATTTGGGCATACCAGAAACCATATCTTGCTCACTCAACTTATCAAGTGTTTTGAAGTTTAGATGGTTCATTCGTTGATGCCACATCCAGCTCTTGGAAGAGTCTGCTGTAAGACATAATTGTTCAGTCCTCAACTGCTCTGACCAATCGATAACGTAGGTATTCCCTGAATGTTTACCCACCAATACGGTCAGACCATTTGAGTTCTGAACTGTGCACGTGTGTTGTTGAAAGTTAACTATGTAACCTTTGTCACATAGCTGACTTATACTAATCAAATTGTAACGCAATTTATCAACAACTAAAATGTCTGAAATAGAAATGTTACCATGGGTAAGCTTAGCCTTACCCACAGTGTTACCGTGTGCATTGTCACCAAAGACTATTTTCGCTCCTTTGTGTGGAACAACATCTGTCAACAGCTTTGGGTTCCCTGTCATATGTCGCGCACACCCACTGTCCAGGTACCAGATAATTGAGTCAATAGTAGCTTTGTATATAGATCTCTTTTTCAATTCGAACCTTTTTTCCGACCCGTATTTTACCTTCGTCGAACTACTCCATGACTGGTTAGGAACAATGGCTTTCGACCAGCTTTTCGCTTTGTCTTTGTCCAGTATGTTCTTTAGCCAGCTTGGCTTGGAGTTCTCAGGTTTTGAAAAGGCGATACCAGCTTTTCCATTATCGCTCAACTTGGGAGAGTTTTGGTCATCAAATATTATCGACTCATATCAGTCATATATCACGTTGGCTTTGACAAAGCTCATCTTATTGAACTTGTCATGTGCCGGCTGTGATTGAGTACTTGTTTCTCCTTCACTGTTGTCACTACTATTGAAACCCAAACCAGTTCTATCGTGTACTGATTTTTGAATTCATGCAGCTTGTGGAGAGCACAAGCCGATTGATTCCCTGAGCTCATTTCTTTAGTCAATCTTTCAACTTCAGCTTTGAGCTCACTGGATTCGTTTCTCACAAATCATTTTATATCTTCAGCTTACTCAATTCAGTCTTCAAACTGTCAGTATCCTCAAGCTCATCAGAACTTGATTCAATTGAACTATTTTCAGACTTGCGTTTTCAGCCTTGATTTCCTCAAATGTGTGAGATAAACTCTTGTACTCATGGACCATATCGTTCAGTGCCTGAACTAGATCCTCACGTGTAAATTCAATATTTGAGAAATCGAATACCTCATCGTCCGAAGTTTGATCAGCCATGAAGCAATGAACTTCCTCCTGTTCACTGTCACTTGATGAGGAGCCACTGGATGAAGATTCTGAGTCAGTATCTACCCAGCTTTTGGTGCTTTCCTCAGCAACCAGTACTTTCCTATCATTCTTTCTGTTGGGCCTTCTGTCAGATCTTGTTCTCATCCTCCTGTACTTGGATCGCTCCTTGGATCTATCAATAGATCTTTCATCAGTCTTGTCCTCTCGCTTGTATCTATCCTCCTTCTTCTCGTCTCTTCGATATCTATCATCCATTTTCTTGTCATCCCTGGATCTGTCCTCCTTCTTTGGCCTATTGCAATCAGCTGAAAAGTGCCCTGGACGACCACAGTTAAAACAAGTTAAATCAATATTAACTTTATCAGATTTATGATAATTATTATAAGGAGTAGAATGGTTGTAAGATCTTCTCATGAATTTTCCAAACTTCTTAACGAAGAGTGACATGACATCATCGCTGAGTTGATCAGCCGTCTTGCTAGTGCTTGGAGAGCACTGTTCAATAGTTGCAGCAGATAGTGCTTTCGTTGGCTGGGAGGTTGATGGGACTTCAGATCTAGTTTCGAGTTCAAATTCATATGCTTTCAGGTTTGCGAACAAATCGTGAAGCTCCAGTTTGTTCAAATCCTTTGATTCCCTCATAGCCATGGTTTTCACATCCCAATCTCTTGGTAATGCTATAATGACCTTCAACGCCAACTCTCTGTTACTGTATTATTTGCCAAGACTGTTCAACTCGATGACAACTACACTGAAGAGCTCGTCAAATTCAGTAATTGTTTTGCCGTCCTTCATCTTTATTGACTCGTATTTCTGCTGAGCCACGGTCAGCTTGTTCTCCTTTGTCTCGTTGTTTCCTTCACATATCTGGGTCAACTTTTCCCAGATGTCTTTGGCTGTGGCGCAGGTTTTGATTTTGCTGAACATATTTTTGTCTTTGTCCAGCGTCTTTTAAAGTATATCCCTGGCCACGTTGTCTAAGTTTGCTTTCTTTTTATATTCACTTGTGTACTCATGTCTGGCCTTCTCAAGGAACTGAGGCTCGCCATTGGATATAGCAAACGCTAGATTAGGCTTCATAATCTTCAGCGGCCCTTCAGTGAGGACCACCCACATTTCGTCATCTAGGGCATCTAGATGCGTTTGCATGCGTATATTCCAGTCGTCATAGTCTTCCCTTGAAAACAAAGGAATCTTGTTGTGAGAAGTAGACATATTGTGAAATAATAAAGCACGAAAGATAACTGTTCAATACTGAGATACACAGGCTCTGATACCAATTGATAGTCCCGAAAATACAATCAATGTGGTTCGAAAAATAGTTGCGAGAGTTCAAAAGGGGGGGGGGGGTTGAATGAACTCTTGGCATTTTTAGATTTTCGAAACCTTTTAAAAACAGTTTTACAAGTGCTGCTTAACTTAAATCCGAGTTACCAGATTTGAGGATCTCAGTTTAATCAAATCTCTCGACCAACAAAAGTTTGAGCGGAAAAAGCCGATTAATTTGTGAACAGATAACTTAATAAATAAATGATGCGTAATGTAAAAAGTAAGAGTTCAGAGTTTGTTTGTGGAAGTTCGGATATAAATATCCTACGTCTCCCCTTCTTCCTTTTCAGGAAGGTTCCACTAGAAGATTTGATTTGTACAGGCCTTCTGCACACACCCGATCACCGAGCCTCGCTCAAGGTGAACTCCTAGCAACACCACAAATAACGCAGTCACAGCTGCTGGTTTACAACACAATATTTTCTAACGGCTTTTGATAGCACGTTGTTACAGACTCAAATGGATATACAATGAGATACAATGCTATTGAGACTGTATATTCTCTGGTTTCTAAGCAACGAAACTTGATTCAAAAAATGAACCAGAGAATGACTCGAAGGTTTATCTATGAAGATCGGTGGTTGTTTTCTTCGAGTGTTTGGGCTTCTGAGAATGATGGCTTCCAAATGCAAAGCGCTTGTAAATTTGACAGAGTAACAGCAATAGCAATAGCGAGAGTTTTTTATCAATTCAAATCTTCTGCTATTTATACTCTTTTCTCAACGGTCGATTAATTCTGTTAAGGAAATAAAATCCATTTTGAATTTCTGAAAATCGTACGCCGTCAATCCTGCTCCACTACATGGTAAATCGCATATCGTCAGAGGCAAAAATATAATTTCCATATATGTGCAATCCCGTTGTAACGACCTCTGCAAATGTGTATTATTTACCCAAAAATAGTACCAATATTGTCTCCTTAATTCCAGGCATTTGTACGATTCTGTTATGGCCATCGATCTTTTCCAAAATGAGTAATCGATCGAATTTGAATCAACTTAACGCTTGCGCCTGAAATCTTTTTCTGTTGATAGATATATTTTACTTGAGGACGAATGAATAGTCCATCGTTGTTCGAATAAATAACTGTCGCGGTAAAACAATATCTGACCAATTGCATTTTCAGAAAGGCTGACGTCATCATATCTGTTATACAAACACTGTACTGTTATCCGTTGAAAACACTGTAGCGGTAACTGTTCCTCTTACTGTAGCGATATCTGATGGTGACGTCACGGTCTTTGATAACTCTACTACATACACATATCTGTTGACAGCATCCTTCGCTTGTTAACCGTATCGTATAGTTCCTGTTGAACTTCACTGTTACGATATCTGTCGACAGTAACCTTCTCTATTCCAACATCAACCGCTGGTGGCAGATACCTTTGGTACAATTACGATGTCTGTTGGCAGCAACCATCACTCTGAATACACTTCCAACAGTAACTATCTGATCCGATAACCCAAGTAACTGATTTGATAACCAGACTATCTCAGAACCCGAATCTGATCAACCCGATATCATAACTGTATTTCAAACCAATCACCGTTGTCAGCAACTCTGATATCTTATGAAAAGATTATTCTAATATCATCGTTTAATCCCAAATCTTTTCTTATTTTTGTTATCACCAAAGCTATAAATTTTATCCTAACATTTATATCCAAACTTCCATAAACAAACAACGGCGTAATCTCTTTATGATTTACTGTATTTATTCCGCATACACATTTATCAGTTACACATTAGCACACACAAAGCAAACAGATTTCATGCAGTCGCATTGCATTGTTTAACAGAAATCTGTTTGTGCCGGGTTTTAAAATTAGGATTCAGTTCTGGTTCCGTATGATTTTATTCATACCAGATCTGTCTCCGATGCTCTGTTTTATGTTCAAGAACCATGAGCTATTGTAGCTTCTTTATAGCAGCGCAAAATTTTTATTTAACAGTAGCAACGCTCTTTATTTACTTTTAGGATCAGATCTCTCGTGTTGTGTTGTTTAGTTTAGTGAGATCTGCTCCTTCGTTCCTAACACTAGGATAAGCTCGTCACTTTTCTATCACACTCCAGTCTAGGAACTGTGTTGTCCCCATACTTTTACTTGACTACATGATTACCTGTCTTTGTTTGTGCTTAGCCTTGTGTGCCTCCTAGATGTTGCCTAGGACAGGTAGAGGTAAAGCTGTAGACAGGTTGTAGTGAGCCAAGAATTTCGGTTAGCAAGGAGGAGGTTTCTCGGCCATGAGTGCCCTTGCGTCGTTGTGCGAGACAGACAGAGGCTAAGGTGGAGTTTTGGTCTCGACGAGTGGATGTCGTGGAGCTAGTTCGGACCAGGTTCCGGTGGATGATCCTCCTACCTTCATGGATGCTTAAGGTGGTCTGGCAGCAGAGGGTCACTTGAGCGCTTGGTAAACTTGTTTGATCGTGTACAGCTTTAGGATGAGACGAGGCAGGGTTTGGCGACGCTCCATTTGAGAAATCAAAAGTGAACCGAGATATAGTTCGAAGCTGGTGGGAGCAGACAAACCAAACAGGGAGCTTAATCGTCTTCGATTGTAGCGCCCCAAAATCCGTAGAACCACAATTTCTAGTCCTTTTTAATTTAAGGACCCTTTTCGAAATTTCAGACTTCAGCTTGTTCGTTTGTGTGTAAGCTGGTTTCTTATTTTCAAATTTTAGTTAGGAGGCAGAGGTCTGAGCATGTGTCGCCCCGAGCACAAACCGAGAGATTTTTCAGATTTTGCAAATAAAATGATTTTGGATGGGAGATGACTCTTTCCCGAATTGAGTAACGCTTTTACAACTTTAAAGTAGTGACAGGGGACTTTTAACAAAATTTTGAGAAGTAAGCATGGCACACCATGCCAACTCGAGTGTTTTTCCCTGACACCCACCAACTCCCATGCCTATTGTCCTTATGAACTATAAGTTCCATTATTTGCAAGAAACTTTCATTTTTCATCTAAAACCAGTGGAGCTCGTCGTTGTGCTTGAGGAGACTTGCTGTGGTGACCTGCTGTGCTCTGTGTTCCCAGTATTAAGGCAAGTAAATCTGATTCTTGCTACGCCATGAAAGCATATATTTATTCCTTTCAGTTCTGTGATTTCTTTCCTGAGTTATGTTCAGTTTCAGTTATTGTTCATGCCTCTGTTGGTTTTGAAAATATGTATGTTGTTTCGGGATCACAGTTAGTTCCCGTCGGAAACTCAAATGATGTTTTACGCAAAAGATGTTGTTTACGTTACTGAGAATGACAGACTCTAGTTCAAGGTGCAGTCACAAAGTTCTTCTTCTGGTGAATGGCGGTGTTTGAACTTGACTCGAGGTAATCAGTGATGCTGGTCGAATCGGGATGTTGTTCTGGTTTGATAAGCAGAACTGGTATCTCTGGTTGTCGTTCGTAAATACTACAGCACTAGTTCCATAGCCAGATTTCTGTTTCGTAGATTAGCTGTAACGACCCTCATTTTCTTGATGGAATAATCATAAGTTTTGGGGTTCAATTGATTAAAATCAAGAGTTATAAACATCGGAGAATGGATCGCTACTAATTACCTGGGTTGAAACGAGAATAATAAAATTATTCACATTCGAAGAGGAGAAATCTAGAATAACTCCTGCAAAGGTGCGGAAATTAAGAAGGCTGATATATCATAGGTTAATGATACATCTCGTAGTGTGATAACGTCTGGTACAGATTCCTATAACATAACAAATTTAGAAATCTGTTTTGATACAAATTCATAACAAACTGTTCAGTACACTACAAAAGTTTTCCCAAAAAGAAACTGTGAACTCTGGAACCGAAGGAAATAAGAAATCTGTGTCCACGATAAACACATCCCTTCCATTCTGTTCATCTCCCTCCAGCTTCCTATTGCGGATTACCTGCACTCAATGAAAACTAGTGAGCCAAAGGCCCAGCAGGTAAAATATGGAAAGCAGTAGCGTATTCAATTCAGCAGAAGCATAAAAGGTTCAGCTGGTAGCGTAAATACTATTCATTTGCACCAATACTTCATAGTTCACAGCGGTTACAAGCTAAGTTCACTAGTACACACATGATTCTTATATATTAAACCAGACTTGAGCAACCTACGACCAACTGTCCGAACATCTAAACTATCAGCTGGTTTTTTATTCTTCCTGCTGTTGATCCAGTGTCTAGGTAGGTGTTCATCACTACTCTTGGTTGCTCCCCCACTAGTTCCTTCTTCCTGTTGTCATGCACACACACAAAACAAAACAACAGCCGGATAAACTCCGGTGAGAATCATCTCAGTATAATCAGCAGGTATAATAAGAACAGTAGCATACACAACAGTTTATCAACTGTAAAACAAATGCAATGTAATGAAATGATTCTAGTTCCCTTCTTCGATATCAGAATTGATTCCATATCAGTTGGATGCCATCAAGATTCGTATCCGATCTTGACATGAATATTCATCTATCGAAACCATCTCCGGCTTCGAAAATCAGGCCAACTCAGTCCTGGGTATTAGAATCAATTCAATTCTCTTCAATATGCAAACTCATGCAAATATAAAAGATCCACTACCTGTGATGGATCGAAACATACACAACTCAAGTTCTAAATCAAGAACAATAATCAAACATGTATGTGATTTCAGCGGAATACTCAAGTGTTAGAGTAGAGGCCCAACTAGCGAACTTGTGGCATGTGGGTTTTATAGACACTTGTACAAACAGTCTTTATATATGATATTCGCATTTACTTATATGGCGTTCTTTACTTTCATTATGTGTGTAATGATTTACAATTGCGTTGAGTAAAGACCTAGAATGCACTTAAGCGTATGTTAGATGTGATAGTGGGTATGACGGCTATCATGAAACACATCTAATAGTCGCTGTGTATTCTGAACATGTTCCTAGTCGATTGGGCCGTCAAAATGAGGATAAGGCCGCCCGAGTTCGAGACTAGTATCTTCAATGCGAAGTACCATGTTTCATTGGTAGGGAGCATTGTGATGTTCTGAGCATACAGATAGATAGTGACCTGGTGATCTATCGAACTACCCTCGTTCGAACTTTCCAAGTGGTTACCATTTGTCGAGTGGATAAGTCCGAGGTCTTGGTTGTACTGATTAGTCCTCACGACTCGAAACGTCATTGAGACTCTACATGATAGGCGTCTCACTTTGACCCGTTTGATGACTCACCTGGAGTCATAAGGCGTCGGGATTGGG
>KV010689.1:175320-190985 GCA_001598015.1 Dorcoceras hygrometricum | reverse complement strand
CTCGACTAGACCGGACGTCGCATATGCTCTGAGTGTCACGAGCCGCTACCAGGCCAACCCCGGCCAATTGCATTGGAAGGCCGTGAAAGATATTCTTAAGTACTTACGAAGGACTAAGAATATGTTCATGGTCTATGGGGGTTGTGAACTGAAGCTGGAAGGCTACACTGATTCTAGCTTCCAGTGTGACGTGGATGATTCGAAATCAACCTCTGGATTTGTATTCATGCTCAATGGTGGTGCTGTCTCTTGGAAGAGTTCCAAGCAAGACACCATCGTGGATTCAACCACTGAGGCTGAGTACATTGCAGCATCAGCTGCTGCTAAGGAGGCCGTTTGGATAAGGAATTTCTTCCAAGAGTTGGGCGTCATTCCTAATGGAGTTGGTCCAGTCCCGGTGTACTGCGACAACACGGGTGCCGTTGCGCAAGCAAAGGAGCCCAGGTCTCACCAAAGATCCAAACACATACTGAGGAAATACCACATAATCCGGGATGTTGTGGCTAGAGGTGACATAGCAGTTGAGAGAGTCGCCTCTGCGGACAACGTTTCTGATCCACTTACGAAGCCCTTGCCTGGACCGTTGTTTGAAAATCATCGCGAAACAATGGGACTGACGTCTGATGAGCAGTTGGCTTTAGGGCAAGTGGGAGATTGTTAGAGTAGATGCCCAACTAGCCAACTTGTGGCATGTGGGTTTATAGACTCTTGTATATGACAATCCGCCGCCGCCGCCCGTTGTCGCCGGAAATTCGTTTCCGGCCAACTCGACGAGGAGAATCCGTTCGTGCAGAATTCTTCAGCGCTTCTAGTGCAGGCTGACGAAGGAGTCTCGGTTCTGGTCGTGGACCGGATTGGCGATATCTACCGCAGTCTACCGAGAAGAGCCGACGTTATTGTAACTACGGTTGGAGCCAGACACAAGTGCCAGCAAGGTAGTGGTTTTTGAACACCCTATGAATGACGATATTTGTATTGTTGTTTTTCATATTGATCGTCTCCCGGCTTTTATTCTATGTTCTTCCGCTGCCTCGCCGGGGGCGGATCCGGATCCCCAACACTTTCTACCATACAAAGCCTCAAACGGCGCCATACCAATCGTTACCTGAAAGCTGTTATTATAGGAAAACTCTACTAAAGACAACGCGTCTTGCCAGCTACCTCCAAAATCCAACACAACAGCTCGTAACATATCCTCCAACGTCTGGATAGTTCTCTCAGATTGGCCATCTGTCTGGGGGTGGTACGCTGTACTCATAGCCAATCTGGTACCCAAAGCTGTTTGCAAACTCTTCCAAAACCTGGAAGTAAACCTCGGATCTCGGTCGGATACGATCGAAACGGGCACACCGTGCAGTCTAACAACAAAATCAACGTACAGCTTCGCCATTTTCTTCAAAGAGAAGGTCATCCCATAGGGAATAAAATGTGCAAACTTCGACAGACGATCGATAACCACCCAAATAGCATCGCACCCTCTGTTGGAACGAGGCAGATGCGTCACAAAATCCATAGCAATGTGCTCCCAATTCCATTGGGGCACTTCGAAACTCTGCAACAGACCACCAGGTCTCATCCTTTCGGCCTTAACTATCTGACAGTTCAAACAACGAGCGACAAAACCAGCCACGTCACTCTTCAGGCCAGCCCACCAGAAGTGCGGCTTCAACGCATGGTACATCTTCCGTGCACCAGGATGAACACTATGTCTGCTACAGTGCGCTTCCAGAAGGATCTCCTCCTTCAAATCAATGAGGTTTGGCACAACCAACCTGCCACGAAACCTCAAACACCCATCGGACGAGACAGAATAATCCTCAAGTTCGCTAGCCCTGACCTTCAACTTCAACTCGTGGATGGAAGGGTCAGTCCTTTGAGCTGCTCGAATCTAGAACATCTGTGGCTGCTCCACTTGGAACGATGCAACCACAACACAATCTTCAGCCGGGTACAATCAAAGTCCTTTAGCAGCTCCATCCAACGACGTTGTCTCATGTTCAAGTCAGGCTGCGAAAACAGATACTGCAAACTCTTGTGGTCCGAGTACACCACAAATTGCTCGCCATACAGGTAGTGACGTCAGATCTTCAACGCAAAAACAACGGCCGCTAGCTCCAAATCATGGACTGGATAACGAGTCTCGTGCGGTTTCAGCTACCGCGAAGCATACGCAATGACTCGACCATTCTGCATCAATACATAGCCCAATCCATTGAGCGAAGCGTTAGAACAAATAACGAAACCACCTGAATCGCACGGCAGAGCTAACACAGGTGCAGTAGTCAACTTTTCCTTGAGCAGTTGAAAGGCGTTCTCGCACTTCTCAGTCCACACAAACCTCTTGTCCTTCTGCGTCAGTTGAGTCATCGGCTTTGCTATGCTAGAAAATCCTTCGATAAAACGATGGTAATAGCCAGCCAGACCCAAGAAACTGCGAATCTCGGAAATCCCCTCGGCTGAAATCACATGTCCCAAGAAAACGACACGATCCAGCCAAAACTCGCAGTTGGAGAATTTAGCATACAGCTGCTGGTCTCTCAACGTCTGAAGGACAATCCGCAAATGCTCCTTATGCTCCAAAGGAGTCTTTGAGTACACCAAGATGTCGTCAATGAAAACAATCACAAACTGATCAATGAACTATCTAAAACTCGGTTCATCAGATCCATGAAGACTGCAGGCGCGTTGGTCAAACCAAACGGCATCACCATAAACTCGAAATGCCCATACCTGGTACGAAACGCAGTCTTTGCAACATCTTGATCTCTCACTCTCAGCTGATGATACCCTGAACGAAGATCAATCTTCGAGTACACCACAGAACCTTGCAACTGATCAAACAGATCATCGATTCTCGGCAACGGGTACTTGTTCTTGACTGTCGCTTTGTTCAACTGGCGTAAATCAATGCACATCCGCATTGAGCCATCCTTCTTCTTCACAAACAAGATGGACGCTCCCCACGGCGACATACTAGGTCGGATAAAACCTTTCTCCAGCAAATCGTCCAACTTCACCTTGAGCTCTCTCAACTCCGCAGGCGCCAGACGATACGGGGCACGAGAAATTGGAGCTGTGCCAGGCACCAACTCGATGCTGAAGTCAATCTCCCGCCTCGGAGGAAAACCAGGAATCTCCTCCGAAAACACATCGAGAAAATGCCGTACCACGGGAACGTCACTGAGCTAAACACGAGAAGAAGAAGACGCGTCCAAAGCATAGATCAAGAAGCCAGCATTCCCCAAGGACAACAAGCTGAACATTTCCATAGCTGAGACTAACGGGATCTTCGATCGAGAATCCTGGCCGTAGAAGTCCCACTTCTCGCCAGACATAGGCCTAAAGCGCACAATCCCATGGAAACAGTCCACAGAGGCCCTATAGTTGGAAAGCACATCCATCCCAACTATGCAATCGAAATCCCACAACATCAAACGGATCAAGTTTACTAACAGCACATGCTCACCAAACCGCAACACGCCATCCAACAAAACCTCCTGGGAGAACAGGCTCACACCACCAGGGGTAGAAACAGAAACAGCATCGCGCAACGAAATGGTACACAGACCATGCTCAACAACAAACAAATCAGAAAAAAAAGAATGCGACGCACCGGTGTCAAACAACACACGCGCAGGAAAATAAAAAATGAGACAAGTACCTGCGATCACCCGACTCGGCGTCTCCTCCGCCTGCTCCCTCGTGATGGCGTTGACCTGAGCATGCTGAGGACCAGAGAAGAAAGGCTGAGACGACTGCCCAAAACGCGAAGGTCCAGGCTGTTGGAAAGGCCTGAACTGAGTCTCACCCAACCGGGGCTGCTGAAACTGAGGGGAACGACCCCTAGACTGACCTCCATGACCCTGAGGCTGGACCGCGATCTGCTGTGATCCAGCTGACGGACACACTCTAGCAAAATGCCCGTACTGACCACAAAGGTTGCAGGAACCCTGCACTCCAACACACTGCGTAGACGGATGCTTGCCACCATAGTGACCACAAAACTCTGCCCGAGAACCACTGCACTCGAGCTGCCCGAACCAGAAGAGCCAGAACCCGACTTCTTCTTGAATTGATGACCGCGGGGTCGGAACCTCTGACGGCCAGACTGCTATGCCATCTGTGGCTGCTGCTGCTGCTGCTGGGGCTGATAGGCTGACTGGGAGGACTGTGAAGACTGCGCTCCCTGAATAGCAGGACAACCACCCTGCGCTACCTGCTGCCTGCGAGCACGACGAGCACGCAAACCCTCCTCAATGTCGATAGCAGCATCCAAGGCCTCAGCATAACTCTTGGGCTTACTGGTAAGCACCATCTGATACAACTCTTCATTCAAGCCCTCAAGAAATCTAGTCCGCTTGGCCCTCTATCGGCCAGAAACATGGGGAACGTATGCCAACAAAGAAGAGAACGTACGCGCATACTCCCTCACCGTCATAGAGCCCTGCTCCAGATGGTCGAACTCCCGCTCCCGGGCGTTCACATAAGACTCGGGTACATACTCCTGCCGGAAGGTCTCGCAAAAACTGCCCCAAGAGATCCCACACCGGTCTCCAACAAGGTACTCGAAGCGCCTCACCACCAGCGCTCTGCCGCCTTCCTAAGCAAGAGGGTCACCAAACTCAGCCAAAGATCATCATCATACTGCACCCGATCGAAAAGGCCAATGATGTTCCGGAGCCACGAGTCTGCATCCTCACTGTACTCATCACCATTAAAGACTGGAGGGTTCATCCGCTGAAACCGTGCTATCACGACATCCATCCTCTCCACAGGAGGCGCCGCAACCTCAACTTCCTCCTCCTCGTCGTGTCCAACACGACTACGACTACGCGCACTACGCTGATCCTTGTTATATCCTGCCGATTCCTCAGACTGCCCCCTACCTCTACCACGATGTCTACGAAAACACTCAACAGGATCAAGCAAAACAGAACAGATACAGCATAAATAGCACATAACACAAATATGCAGCACGTAATCACATAGATCAAGCATATACAACACACGACACTGTGCCTAGACTCAAGTGTGATCAAAGAAATTGAGCTTATCCCAGCTTAAGCTCTGATACCAAAAATGTCAGGCCTCGTGCTCATATCAGAGTAAAAACACACAAACACATGTGGAAGCTATCAAAAAGCGGGTAAAATTTTCGCTTTTGGCCTGACGGTTTAAACAATATAATTTAAAATACCACGATACACAAAATATATCCCAGTTTATGAAAACAATCAAAACGCGGGATACCAGCCAACAACAACAGTATAGCATAACAACTACAACGACATGTATCAGACTCCAACAATAAAATACAACAACAAAGCGCAGGGCATCCCCTGGCTAACGGTACTGATACATATAAATATGCTATACGCTACTGGGATACTCTAACCACCTCCTGGGGCACCTCCAGCTGGGTTAAAACCACGACCAGCTGTAAAACCTGGATTCCCTGAAAAACAACACAAGCAAGGAAAACAACCAAGCCCCAGAGGGACATGGGGTCAAACCCCAGTACGTAGAGCAACTGAAATAGCTAAAATAAATGCATAAGATAAAATGCAGATGCTATGCATGAGACACCGGATAACAGCTGAAGGCTACAACCGAACAGGGAGCCAAGGAACTCAAACATAGCTCCAAAAGATCTGCAACGAATCCGTGGCCACGGGGTGTGTTCAAAGTGTGGTAATGAGTCACTCGCCTTGACACAACACCCAAATACCAGATGCAACAAACAACTCAACCTGCCGTTGCCTCGCCCATGAACTGTGGTAGTTAACCACTCGGCGCATGGCGGCTAACAGATCCCAGCAGGGAGATGAGAGTACGGTATCTCCGCTCGCCCTCGCATCCTGGTAAGAAAACAACAGCACAATACACAAGGAACAAATGGCCGAGATACAATACAAGGGATCTGAAATGCAAGTGAATAAATGCGTGTATGCAAACAATCAAGAGCAGCTAGCATACCACAATGCAACAGCTACCAACACAACATTCATATCCACCGAAACAATCCCAGAAATCTCAAATTAAATCTCATGCCAATTCCAAGCTAAATCAAGCTCAAATCCGTACCTCAATACTGCGCAACAATTTCCACAAAGGGATCCCGAGAAATCTGGTTGAAAACCTGCTAAACAACGAAGCATAATTCTCAAGGATACTAACAGAAGCTCACGGCTGGGATCTATGCTCAACCAACGCAATTACTACCAATACAACTAACAGGAAGCTTAATTCTCGGCTAGGAACAAAATCTCATCGCCAAAGAATGAAGTTCTACCTGAGCAACTCAAAATACAAACGGGCAGCAACTTCGCATTCCTCAACTAGCCAACTACAGCCTCCAAAAGTGGTATAAAATGGAAGAGCTTCTCGAGAGGAGTCCAAAGCTACCTCGAACGTACCAAACGGTGGCCGGAAATGATGGGAATTCGCCGGAGAAACTCACGGTGAACAGTACTAGGGTTCGAAGAACAGAGGCCGACAATCGGGAGAAAATTTACTAAGTATGGGAATCCAATAAACCAATCGAAGACCAAGTCTTCCTATATATATACACATCTCAACTGCTGGAACAGAGGCCGACAATACGGGAGAAAATTTACTAAGTATGGGAATCCAATAAACCAATCGAAGACCAAGTCTTCCTATATATATACACATCTCAACTGCTGATAACAATTCCCACCGACAAACCAGTCGACACTCGTTGAAAATACAACCAGCAGATGCAAAGCAAACCAGCTGCTGAATCTCTTAAACAACGCTAGAAAAACGGTGTCGCATCGGCTTAACAAAACGACGTCGCACAGCTTACGTCATCGTATCTGCCATCAGCTGGTCACCCAAAACCAGCGACTGGATTCCTCACTCAAAGCAACATATCTTTGCAGCTGGTACCAGACGCGACATCAAAACGCAGCATTTCAACTAATCTAAACGGCGTCACTTAACCACGTCAGCAAATCTGTTGAACTACACAAATGCAACGACTGGTCCCCTAGCACTAACCAAAACGACGTCGCCTTCACTAATCCAAACGATAGAATTTTATGCCCGCTACAGGAACTTGCTGCCAACAGATATATCCCAGCAGATACCTCACAAAACGTCGCCGTTTTGAAGTTCCTTAGCGCTCTCTGCTGAAATCCACGTAAGCGTTGCTGCTGGCAGACTTTGCCAACGACTGGTTACTCAACGCAAAACGACGGCGTATTGACTTCCCGCGATACAAATACGCATTGCGACTGGTTTTCACTACCGACCAGCTTTCACCATAAAACCAGCTTTCACCACAAAATACCAAAACTACGAAAACTTCCAGAATTGCTCCAAGTGTGAAATCTGACCCAAAAATGCAACCCAAACTCACAAACAGAAATCTGAACCACCAGAAATCTCTAAAAACCGATTAATTCCAACCAAATTAATCTTAATACAATTCCAGGTCTCACACAGGAGATGGGTTTCCAAAAATCTCCTCCTTCTTGGATGACCCAAGACCCATTAACCAAGGTCATGGTTCGAATCCAGCAGGAAGATTTAATGTTTGGATTTGATCGGGCAATTACTGCACCACGATCTCTTTTGTCTCCTTCAAACAATCTTGAGTTACTCTCTCGTTCCCACTTTATACCGTGCTCTCGCATCCGCGTCTGCAAATTCCTCTAAATACAAAAAAGATGAACATCTGAGAGCATATCTAGTACTTGAAGATCAATAGCTGTAAAAGGTTGCCGGATACAAAATTTTTGCGTCTGGCCTCCAAAAACTTGCGGAGCATTAACTCTCTATACTTAGTAGTGATGAAATCTCGCCTCTGAAGAGCTATCTGAACCGAGTCTATTTCAACCCAAGTCAAGACTCTCTCTTCTTTAGCGGCGATGTCCTTAGTTGAGCCCAAAAATGCTAGTATGCGAAGACTAAAAGAATTAAAGAATTTGCAACTACATCTATCACCTTTGCTCTTAACTGTATAAGAAATTCGATGTCTGCACAGATCAAAGAAAAAATTTCTCGGGCCGAATGCCCTTTTATTGTATCTATATCCTTAAGGGGTGCCTTCCCCTTGGCGTCAGCAGGGATCTTAGGAAGACTAGACTTGTACCTGTCCCCTTCCTGGACTCCCTTGATCTCAATGCTACGTTCAAACTGAATTCTGGTAATCTCGGCAACTATAACGGAAGAACATCGAGTCCTCTGAAATTGTTGCCAAAATATCATCAATGGACATGGACTCGTCATCAAACGTCTTTCCCTCAATAGTTGTTGCTATGGCCTCTATTTCTTTCCCGTGATCCTTCTCTGTCTCTAGAGTTTCTTCTACAATATACTCAGCTGTAGCTGAAACATCGCTTCGGCTCTCAATTATCTTACTTGGTTGCTTAAAACCAGACATGTCGTCATCCTCTCCAGATCTCAAAGGATCTTTAAGAAACTGTTCCGGTGCAGTAAAAGATGCCATTTTCCTAGCAATTTCATTTTCAGCTCCATCAAGATTATCATCCTTAGCATTGACAACAATCGAGCGCTCAGTTGCCTCAACTACTATATCATCAGATTTTGGTAAACCACGGTTCCTCCATATCTGTGTCCATCTGCGCTGTTTCAGTAATAACTTGATCAATAATCTTATCCACGTCATCAGCAGTTGTCTTTTCCCTCTGTTTCTCTACAACATTCTCCACATCTGGTTCTTTATCAACAATTTCATCATCAGAACCTGCTGGCAGCTTCAACTTCCTCTTCGGTGCTTTGCGTTTGGAGCAGGAGGGGTCACAGCTGATACCATTTGAATAGGTACAGCCTCTTGCGCTACTGTCACAAGCACAAAATCCGTAGCTGTGGGAGCAGCTCTCCCCATGGTGGTTCTCTTTTTCTTAACAGCTGTTTCATCACCAGGATAAGCCGATCGCTTCTTAGATACAACCTTCTTCACTGCTGTTTTCTTCACCACGGGCTCATCCTCCTCATGACTATCATCAATACCATTTTTTTTGGCAATGTACGTGCCAACCGTCTTTGCGGTAAAAATCTTCAGTGGAGGGAAGGTCTTCGCCTCTCCCATGGTCAGATTAGGAGCACTTTTCAGCAAAGAACAAATCTGAGCGGAAAATCTCTTGGCTTGCTTTGAGGTCTTAGTCACCATCCCTTTCAGAATTTCAAACAGAATCTTGCTCCAGTTGATTTTCAGGCCAAAGTGAATGGTCGTCATTAGAAGAAAACGCTCATGAGTGACATCATAAAAAGATCCAGCTTTGACGGTAACGGACTTTCCAAAATATCATTCAGTAGTGAAATTCATACTGCATTGTCCTCTTCTTACAGGAGGTCTGAACCGGTTCACCGGACTTAGAAAATATGCTCCTCGCATCATACACCAAATTCTTTGGTACATCATCCACATCTGTCAAACCTGTCGTTGGTAACTCAAACACACTGGCAAACATTTCCTCAGATACACCAACAAATTTTCCCTGAATGGCACAGATAATCTCATTATCCTACACTTAAGCAGTGTCGAAGAACTGTTCCAACTCTTGTTCATAGAGAACGGAGGGACATCCCAGAAAACCACTAATCCCGATAGATACTAGGGCTCTGAACATCATAACCATGCCTTCGTTGTCTGGAATACCCAGAACAGAGTCAAAATTAACTTGGAGGGTGTTCGCAATCAGGGAAGATGCCATTGCAGTAGATAGATGTAGGAAAATATGCCGAAGAATAGATTATCTGCAAGCAAGAAGCACTGGAAAGCAATAGTGTATTTTGCACAAAGTAAGGGTTAGTGAAATCGAAATGACATAATATAAATAAGGAAAGTAAATCGGAAGATGAAACGGTACATGTTACCATGTGGATATGACGTTTCGCATGATGACAACACGTGTCAATCATCCGATGGCGCGATAAAGATTTGGAAAAGATTTTCGAAATCATTTTGAATTTTAACCATTAAGGGTAAAAAGGTGAAAGACAAGCGCCATTTTATAATTGCGTCACAACCTTAAATACGAAACTAATTGATATATCAGCTGAGGTACTACCAGATCTAACCACCTATAAGCATCAGCTGTATATACGTGAAATCTGAAATGATTCAGATCTCACGTATTCAGCTGACTTAGCACTTATTAATTCAGATCTGTTGTTCCCCCTAAAGCTGAGGTACTCCCAAGTCTAAGAGTTTACCAGATCTGAAAGTCCACGATGTTCCCCCTGAACAGTAGAATCAGATCTGAAGTAAACAAAAGCTGTTCAACCTGCAATTTTTAGCACATAGCAAATCAAGGCAGTTCTAAGAGATCAAGAATATTTCGAAAATACGAAAACTTAGCGTCCGGTAAGGGTTTCGTGAAGATATCAGCAACTTTCTGATTTGTTGGCACATATTCCAGTCGGACGTCCTTCTTGAGCACATGATCTCTTATAAAGTGATGTCTGATGTCGATATTCTTTGTTCTTGAGTGCAGCACAGGATTCTGGGTGATTGCGATGGCACTGGTGTTGTCACAGAGAATAGGTGCTTCAGAAGCATCAACGCCGTAGTCCTTAAGCTGGTGTTGAATCCATAAGATCTGAGCACAGCAGCTTCCACCCGCTAAGTACTCTGCTTCAGCTGTGGATGTGGCGATTGGCGTCTGCTTCTTACTAAACCAGGAAATCAGTCGATCTCCTAAGAATTGACAAGTCTCACTTGTGCTACGACGATCAATCCTGCATCATGCGTAGTCTGCATCACTATAATCGATTAGTTGAAAGCTTGAGTCTTTGGGATACCAAAGACCCACGTTGGAAGTTCCTTTTAAATATTTTAAAATTCTTTTTACTGCCATATAATGCGATTGTTTAAGCTCTGCTTGAAATCTAGCACACATACAGACAGCAAACATGATGTCTAGTCTGCTAGCAGTTAAGTATAGCAGAGAGCCAATTATGCTGCGATACAAATATACCTCTATGGCGATTCCAGCTTCGTCTTTGTCTAATTTAATTGAAGCACTCATTGGGGTCGCAGTAGCTGAACAGTTGTCCATGCCAAATTTCTTCAGCAATTCTTTCGTATATTTTGCTTGATTAATGAAGATCCCATTATGAAGATGTCTTACTTGTAATCCCAGAAACGTCAGCTCACCCATCATGCTCATCTCGAACTTGTCCTGCATCAACTTAGAAAATTTCTGGCATAGCTTGGGGTTAGTTTGTTGGAGAACCACGGCGGATCCGGATCACGCCTCCCGGCGAGGCAGCGGAAGAACAAAAATTGGGCCGGGAGACGATCAATACAATTCAATAAACAAATCAATCTATGACATTCATAGGGTGTTTCTCGGGGTTACCTTTCTGGAAACTCGTGCCTGGCTCCGACCAGTATCGCAAGGAAACCGGCACTTCACGGTAGGCGGCGGTAGATAACGTCAATCAGGTCCACGACCGGATACGAGACTCCTTCGTCAGCCTGCACTAGAAGTCCTGACGAGATCGGCACGAATGGATTCTCCTCGAAAGATTGGCCGGAACAATTTCCGACGAACGGCGGCGGCGGCGGCGGCTTTGAGTGAGAGGAGAGGGCGGCGAAAACTAGGTTTAGGGTTAAGATTTTAATTTTTATTAGTTATGAAGCCTAAGTCTATATTAAATAGACTTAGTGATGGACTTGGACCGGCCCAACGGGCCCGGGTCCAACGGGTGAACATTCGGTTCATCCCCATCACCGTGACTTCATCGTAACTCTGATCGCCGATCAGATCAGACCGATCGACTCAGTTTCTAAAACTGAATACTATGATTTGAAAAACCATTTTTCAGAACCCCAGTGCAAAATGACCGTTTAGCCCCTCAACAGCGGAAATCACGATTTGACACCTGTTGACTTTTAGGAAATCGTACTCCCCGAAATCCTCTTCTCATGCTCAACACATTGAGCTGAGTATCCGTGCGGGAATCTCGAATCCAGTACTTGTGTGACCCTCAATGGTTCAGAGATACAGCTAGCCGTGGGCCCACAACCATTGCGGCTCCGGAATCACAATTCCGGACTTGCCCAACGGATCATGGTAAGAGCGTCTAGAAATATCGCCCCATGATCCCCTAGGTATCAATGATAGTGCCTGCAAGAACCAGTTGGTCGTGGTTAGCGTACAGTACGGTCCTTTCAATCCATATATCCCGATCAGATCAACGACCATTGGTAAATCGAGAGTCGCTAAAGATCCGATAGCATGCGTACATCTTGGAGATCGAATAGTGACATCACGAGTGTAACTAGGTAAACCCATTTACCTAAAACACTTCTAGTACTCTGGCCAGAGATTTATACACTAACTTTTGCCTAATTGATTTTCTACTTCAGCCTTGAATTCTTTGAACTTTTCAAAGGATTCAGACTTGTACTTCATCAAGTACAAGTACCCATACCTAGAGAAATCATCGGTAAAGGTGATGAATTATGTGTGACCATATTTAGTACCAATACTAAACGGGCCGCACACATCAGTATGGATCAAATCCAATAGGCCTTGAGCACGCTCACCCTTGCCCTTGAAGGGTTGCTTGGTCATCTTTCCCTTAAGACAAGATTCACAAGTCGGTAGGGAGTTAATATCTGACATATCAAACATGTCACTCCTAACTAACTTGTTCATCCTACTTAAAGAAATATGACCTAGCCTAGCGTACCAAAGTTGTGTTGGGTTCAAGTTATCGTGTTTCCTTTTAATCGTTGTTGTATGTGCTTCGACATCGCGGGTTGGAACGTCTTTTAATTTTAATGTGTATAAATCGTTTTCACGTTCCCCAATTCCAATTAAACATTCATTCTTGTAAATATTGTAAATTTAGCAAACATACAAGAATATCCATCACTATCAAGCATAGAAACAGAAATAATGTTCTTTATTAATTCGGGAACAAATAAAACGTTTCTCAATAACAACTTAAAATCAGAAGACAGAAATAAATAAACATCTCCTATAGCTACCGCAGCAACTCTTGCTCCATTTCCAAGCCTCAAGTGGGTCTCACCCTCTCTAAGACGTCGGCTTCTTGTCATCAGCTGCAAATCATTGCAGATATGAGATCCACATCCTGTATCAAGTACCCAAGAAGTCGAATTAAGAGACATATTTATTTCAACATAGAACATACCTTTCGCAGTTCGCAACTGCTCGAGGTACTCCTTGCAGTTCCTCCTCCAATGCCCAGCCTTGTGGCAGTGGTGGCAAACATCCTCGCTCTTGTTTGGTTTGGAAGCATTTGCCTTTGGCTTCTTGGCGGACTTTTTCCTCCTTCGCGGTCAGCAGAACGCTTCTTGCCTTGCGTCTAGGCCCCTTCTTCGCAGAGGAAGAAGAACCCAGAAGGAGGACGGGTTTGTCCTTCTTTATGGTCCCTTCAAACGAGCATGTTCATACGAACCCCATGCTCGCGGACCGAAGTCCCATCGCGCATGCGGCTCGTCATCAGCTCCTTGACAGCCGTGAACCTCTCATGTCGAGAGTTCTCCCCGTACAGCTCTTTGAGATGAATACTGAAGGAAAACGGACATACGTCACTAACTATATAAGATATAAGCTAAGACATAAAACATGGTCATTTAGTTTTATGAATTACCCTCCCACTATTTTAACGATTTCACCACCCTCTAATGAAATCGAGCTTCGGAGGACTCTTCTCTATCGCATAAAGAAGTTTCTCCGAAGCCAATACAAGATTGAGGTTGCGGAGCCAGTCTTGGTAGTTCAGACCGGTGAACCTGTTGCTATCCAGTATAGCAGCGAGCGGGTTTTTCATCGAAACCATTTTATAATGCAGTAATACTGAAAAGGAAAACAGACATACATCACTAACTATATATAAAATAATCGCTAAGACATAAAACAAGGTCGTTAAGTTTTATGAATTACCCTCCCACTATTTTAACGATTTTTCACCACCCTCTAATGAAATCGAGAAAGCAAGTTTATTTAGTGGGTACACGGAGCCCAATCAAGTGATCATGGACCCGAATAATTCAGCCATCCATGACCCCCAAAAGGTAGTTTCCGATTGCAACCGGTGCAACCTCCATGTATTCACCTCACGTCTAGTAAGGGCCCAATAATATGACGCCGTTTACTATCACGTGTCTAGATTACCCATCAATGTTGAGTCGTGAAGGACGGTCCCCTTAACGTCCCCAATAATATGAGCCAACGTTAAAGGGAGTTCCAACCGACTCACAACGATTGTCAATGGCGTGGACAGCTTTCCGGCATACATGACTCCCTCAATAATATGAGCCGGGCCATGTATACGGACACCCATTGTTGATGGAAGGTAAGGAAATTTAAACAATTTTAAATACCCTTTAGTTTATCGAATAAACATTTGTCTTGATATTAGTTTTAAATCGTATTTAAAACGAGGGATTTTATTTTTGAAAATTTGGTCTCATGCATTTATTTTAAATCAAATTTAAAAACATGCATCATGCGGATTCAACTAATTATATATCAATATATATAAACATTGGGATGATCGATCGCGAGAGCTATGCGGTCCGTGGTTGCCAGTCACGGACCTAGGTCCAATCCTAGGGGTGATGCAATATGCAATGTGTCAGGCCTCGTGCTCACAACAATAAACACATGCGGAAGCTATCAAAAAAATGGATAAAATTTTCGCTTTTAGGCCCGACGGTTTTAAACATATAATTTAAAATACAACAATACTTAAAATAAGTTTCCCAAATCATAAAACATTCAACAATAAAGCATACATAAGTTCAACATGTATCATATTCCCCTACGGGTACAACAACAAAGCACAGGGCATCCCCCTGGCTAACTGATACATATTTATATATGCTATATGCTACTGGGACACACTAGCCTCCTCCTGGGGCACCACCAGCTGGGTTGAAACCACGACCAGCTGTAGAACCTGGGTTTCCTGAAAACAACGCAACAAAGAAACAAACCAAGCCCCGGAGGGACATGGGGTCAAACCCCATGATACATATTTATATATGCTATATGCTACTGGGACACACTAGCCACCTCCTGGGGCACCACCAGCTGGGTTGAAACCACGACCAGCTATAGAAACTGGGTTTCCTGAAAATAACGCAACAAAGAAACAAACCAATCCTCGGAGGGACATGGGGTCAAACCCCAGTACGGAGAGCAACAGATAAAGCTAAAAGAATGCATAAGATAAAATGCAGATGCTATGAATGAGACACCGAATAGCAACGAAAAGCTCGACCCTCAAGGGAGCTAGGGAAAGCTCCAAAAATCATCAACAACGAATAGTGGCCACGGGGTATGTTCATAGTGTGGTAATGAGCCACTCGCCATGACAATACACCCACTTACCGGATGCATCAAACAACTCAACATACTGTTGCCTCGCCCATGAATTGTGGTAGTTAACCACTCGGCTCATGGTGGCTACGATCCCAGCAGGGAGATGAGAGTGCGGTACTGCCGCTCGCCCTCACATCCTGGTAAGAAAACAATAACAATGCAACAATGGTACAAAGACTACCAAAACTGGAAAGGAATACCATGCGTGTATGCAACATGCGGGGATGCAAGCATATAAACATATGCAACCCAGCAAATACACGAATAGCATACACACTTCTCAACAGAACACAACCAGCAGGCACG